>JABUQX010052719.1:0-10000 GCA_015478945.1 Trachelipus rathkii | reverse complement strand
TAAATTAATGTATTTTTTTTATATAAATATATATATATATATATATATATATATATATATATATATATATATATATATATATATATATATATATATATATATATATATATATATATTATATTTTATGTTTGCTACCACCACTCACACGGCAGAGCCATATTCAAGAAGAGGGGTGTTACACGCCAAAATTGCATCCGCCAGCGCAAATTACGCAGATGAGCATACAGACGCAGGCTTTAAAGTAAGGGAGATTAAATTCAGAAGGAAACACAGAAGATGGAAGAGAGTTCCACAGAACAAAGGTGGCAGGAAAGAAGGAAGCACCGCAGCGAACTAGCCTGGAGTTACCAATATCTACACAAAACTCGTGAGCAGACACAGCTCCCCTTGTGCTACGAGGGCGTCGTAAAGGTGGTGGTACGCGAGTGGTAAGTTCCCTCGAACACCTGCCGCTACGATACCTATAGAAAAGAGATAAAGCACCAACATCTCGCCGCAAAGATAGAGGGTCAAGTGAAGTGGAAAGTACAGAACAGTTTATAAGCCTTTTGGCTTTTGACTCGACCCTGTCCAAAAGCCGGGTGAAACCAGAGCCCCCCCAGATATGAGAACAGTACTCCATACAAGGGCGGATGAGACCCTTGTATAACTGGAGTAACTGAGAAGAGGAAAAATATATATAATATTTTTAAAATAACTGACAACAAAAACGAAGTGGCAGGAATAAATAAAAGTGTGGTAAAAGTAACAATTTATTTATAAGCATACAAAAATGAAGTAACTTAAAAAAAATATAAGGGAATACTGGTTTGAGTTCAATTTAACCAAAGAGATACTTGATTAAGTTCGTACTTATACAAGGTGCGGCAAAAAGACCTCCCCCAATGTAGGAAGGGCATGACTCGTTTTGTGGGAGGGGGGGTTACTGGTTACAGCAGTGGGGTGGGTTCATGCAGTTATCAGTGTTTATTATGGCCTGGGGTGGAGAGCATAGTGCTTTCGTTGTCGAAGAGTTTGTCAAAAATGGTGAATCTGTGATGTCGAAGCAGCGTGCCTTCCGGATACGCTTTGCGCCCGGTCATCATGATCCAGTTCCGGATGGGAGAACAATTCGTCTTTGAGTTTCGAACTTTTGACGAACAGTGGCCGACCCAGGACCGCAACTGGATCGGAAAATGTGGCAGTTGTAAGACTTCGATACAGCAGTCTCCCAGGTGTTCTGCAAAGAAATACGCGACTGCCCTAGACATTTCTGACCGTAGTGTCAGCAGAATTTTACACAGGACACTCCATATGCATCCCTACAAACTAATGATTGTGCAGGGGTTGAGTGAGAGAGACTTTGAAACCCGTACAACTGTGTGGGGATATTCTTTTGAATGTTCCCCAATAGTTATTCTGATCTGCAATTATGAGGCTCATTTCCATTTAATGGGGATGGTCAACAAACAGAACTTTGGGTACTGGTCTGACACTAACCCTTGGGAACTACACCCGCGACCTCTCCGCAGTCTTAAAGTTACTGTTTGGTATGCCTTAGGTGATTTCGGTGTGTAGGGCCCTTATTTCCTTGAAGAGCATGTTGCTATGGTCACGGTAACGTCAGATCGTTGTTGTGAAATGCTCGAGAGGTTTCCCTTCCAAAATCAACGAGTTACTCAACGATTATATTCCGGAAGATGTATGGTTCCAACAAGATGGTGTCACATCGCATACCTCTCGACGTTCACTCAATAGTCTCCAAGAATTGTTTCCTGGTCATCTTCTCTCTTTATGGGGTGATATTGGATAAACGCCAAGTTTGCTGGATTTGACCCCTCTTGCGATTTTTTCCTGTGGGTCACCTCAAATCACAGATGTACTAACACTGGCCCGGAAATTTGCAAGACCTCAAGCAAGCAATATCGTAGGAAATCGCTATGATTAAACGGGACATGGTCCGCAGAGCAATGAAAACTTCCAAGAGAGACTTCAAAATTTACAAAACCTCAAGCAAGCAATAACGTAGAAAATCTCTGCGATTCCACGGGATATGGTCCGCAGGGCAATGAAAACTTCCAAGGGAGATTCAACAACACTGCGTCGAAATTGATGGAAGCCATTTAAGCGATTTTCCAAATTTACAGAATCACAATAGTATAACATGTACCAATGGGGATAAGTACTTTTTTCTGTATCTCTTTTTGTTTCATTTTCATTAGAGTTTCAAATCTGGGAGGTCTTTTTTCCGCACCCTGTATTAATAAACGATCTGTTTAATGAATATCTACCACAATTATGTTACATAATCTAATATACTATATAGCTAAACAATGTAATTGTGCTAGCAGGAACTGTGCAACAGATTCATAAGGTGGGAATATTGCAAAGGCGCAAAGTTTGGAGATGTCTTTGAGAGAGAGATTAATTGAAGTTGAGTTTTTTAAAAAAGAGTTGAGTTTCTACAAAGGTTGTAAGTCAGTTATATAACTCCCACTCGGGAAACAAATTAGAGGAATCAAGGTAAATATATACTAATCTTATACATATATTACATAACTGTTACTGTCAAAATATTTATACACTTTCTTTTGTAGCACATAGACCTCCACCATATTTTCTTCAAATTTTTTTTCAGGGTCCACAATGTACTATTAACTCTAGAATTTGCAGTTAGATTCAAACACATTATTTTTTAATTATAAAAAGTTAAAATTAAAACTTAGTTGATCATAGTAATTATTTACAAATTTATAAACTTATAATTGTTAGTTTTCTTAAAACTTTCAATACCTTAAATAAATTGTATATTTTAAAAAAATAATAAAGTTATTATTCTTTATGATTATTATAACTAATGAAATATTTATTAACATAACCTTATCTATTAATATATACCTAATTATATTTATTATTATTATAATATTATTATTACAATATTATATATTACAACATATGAATGATTAGAAAGAAATAAAAAAAAAAATACATAAGCTTATTAGAAAGTATCTTGTTTACACTCTGTACATTTTTTTGGTTTATTATATATATAATTATAAGGTATAAAGGTGTATATTTCATGAAAACAGATTTTTTTATTTTATTTATTATTTTATTTTATTATTTGGTAAGTATTAGTTATGAAGTAAAATTTCTTACTATATTAAGATATTTAAAATATATATATAAAGTCCTTTTATGATTTAAAACTGTAGATACATATACACCCTAGAGATATACGAGAACCGAGCACTTGTAATATCAGAAAGGTCAGAGGAGCATACTACTCGGCCTCCTAGTAGTTGTTGAAACGACGGGAGATAACCTTTCATGTCCCACTCATAGTTGTCGCGCCAATCAGCTCGAACACCGTCTCATAATACCGATCAATCTATAATTTTCGTTGCAGGCATTCAAAAGAGTGATCGAGCCGATGGGGGAACTCGTAGCGGGCAAAAATGTACATTAAAGTACTTAAATCCATAAATAATCGACTTGTTTCTATCTCCTATTAATAATATTTAGTATTAATTTAGTATATATTATAATATTATGTTAGAGATCACAAAGGTTATATTATTATATCTAATTATAAATAATTATATATGGGATAAAAAAGTAATTTTAAAATTATTTCAAATAAATATTTCGAAATTAACACTACTTAATCTGTTACTCAATATAAAGCTTAATTAGGCTCAAATAATGAAGTAACAGATAAAATAAATCCCAATAAAGGACCCCATACAAGTTTTTTTTAGCTTTTATAAATTTAAAAGTAAGGACAATTGAGTATAACTAATAATTTATAAAAATTAAATGAAATATATTAGCAAGTTTAGTAGACGCGATTTATAAGTAAAATTTTGGTTCCACTATATTTTCAATATAAATGAACAAAAAATATATATAAGTAAATACTTCATGAAAGAATGTTTAACTATGAATATATACCTAATAAAAGTCGATAGAAGAGAAAGTTTATTTATTTTGCCTGACCGAAAAAATTGGCTAATGTTCCAAAAACTAATATATTCCCAAAATATTCGAATGATATAGTATATCGACATATATTGTACTTATTATAAATCCCCATTCGAATACTTTAATTTTTTATGTGTAGGACTTAGAGTCTATGTATGTGTAGTTACCAGCTTTCGAGCGTATTGTTTTAAGACTTTGGTTATAAGAATAAAGAATTAGATGCTATGAACAGAATTGTGCACAAAATGTTGAATTTTAGAGAAATAGTAAATTTTGTATAATAAAATGTTATTATGAAAAATTCTCACAAACACTCTATATCTATAAGTGTACTTTCGAGTATCTCTTCACAATGACTGGGGCAGACTATAATAAGTAATGCACTTAGATCCTGACAAGATAATAATAAAGTGATACCAATGGTGAAGTGATAGCAGTTTTACTATATTTGTTGAAGATGAGTTGAAGACTATAATAGAACTGTAGTGATATTTATAAGAGCCACTTGTAATTTATGTATATTAGTTTTTAATAAAAAATATTCCTTCCTTGATCTATGTATTAATAAATTAATATTATTTTCTATGAGGTGAATGTTTAAAACAACAAATGTCTTTAGGAATATATTGTAAGTAGCAGTTCAATAAATAGTCTAAAAAAGATTCATAAAGATGACAGATTTATTGAAAAAATATTACATAGTGTGAATATGTTTTTTAGAAAATACCTAAAGGAGAAATTGTTTTTGAATAATATGCAATGGAATAGACTCCATCACGATTAAGAGTCGTTGAGCTATATGCAAATTCTTATTCATTGAAGACTTAAACGAATATTATTCAGAGTGTTTTTACACATTAAAGACGTAACTATTATGTACAAGGCAGAGTCTGCACTATATACTTATATAGGACCGCTGTTAAAACCACATTAAGAACCTCCCTATGGGATTATATAAGGAAAAAATAATGTTATGTTAATTCATAAGAAAGTGTTATATTATGATATATTATATATAGAAAGGTTAGATTGTTAGCAACATGCATATAACCAATTTTATAATAATTTTATGAAAATACAATTACGACAAATATGAGAGATATAGTTTATAATTTACAGTTAAATTTTATATTAGTATATAATATTTAGATATTTCACAAAGCCTTATGATATTTTGTGTTGTATAATATTTCTAATAAGTAGCTGAATAATGTATAATAACATATATCACAATATTATTATAGGTGGAAGATGCAATGGATGGGATTAAAGGATTGGCCTGTAATAAATAGTATTTTGACCCATCATCTAAATGGAAATGTAATTAGATAAAATAAGGCTACGTCCTATCTAATAATAGTATACACATCGCAGAGAAACACTCGCACGGTCACCCGTGATACACGGATCAACTACTCCGCAATGATGTGAGTCATGCTTTACTTCTTTGGACGCATACCTCCCAAGTATCACTATTGAGACAACCACACCTGGAAGGCCTCACTCGCCACCATACCCCACTCTATTGGAGACACACTGATCTTAGGTTAAGTCTACCGTTTTACTACAACGAATCAAATTCCGCCTGAAGAGTTGTCAAATACTAGTATAGATCGTTGTAGCTAAGCTACAAAGACGACCTAAGTCTCATCTAGGTTAAGGTTCATATAATATATATATAAATATATATATTAGGGTTGTTTGGACAACGACAATCCATCTAGGTTAAGGACTAGGTTTTGGTGCATAACGACGATCCGTCTAGATTATAGGTGATCGTTAATCTGCACGGCTTTTAAGATCTAGGTAGTAGTGAGAGATTAAAGATAAATGTTAGGTTAGGTATATGAACATTATATATTATATATATATATATATATATATAATTAATATAATATATATAAATATATTTTAATATATATATATATATTATATATATATATATAATATATTGCACCATAAGACCATATAGGGACTTAATATTTCAGAGGATTTCTAATATAGTTTTGCAGGTATAAGATTACTATATATATATATATCAAATATCCAAGGTCAGACGAAAGGTTCAGTTATATACTTCACCAGATTGTATAGCTAATCTAGTTAAAGAATAATTGAATGTATTATATGTTATTAAATTTTAAAATTGATCTTTATTCTAACTTGAATAGGCAGTATAATATAAATGGGCAATATATATGAATTTTAAATGATATAAAAAGGTTAAGTCACTATTGGTGTTTTTACTTGAATAAATAAAGATATATTTTATAAACTATATATATATCATTGTCAATGATATAGTTTCGTGAAACTATTAGATTTTAAGCTATTATATATATTGAACCTAATAAAGAAAATAAGATACTATTGGATTTAATTATAGGCTATATATATATATATAGGCTATATATATATATTATATTATAATATATATATATATATATATATAGTATATATTGGATAATTATTGAATAAACAGTAGAGTCTGAAAAGGAATTTCTATAAACAGTTGTAAGATGGAAGAAGGAAGAGATATAAGGAATGAGATTGTTAATAGAATCAAAGAAAATAGATTAAAAGGAATGGTTCTGTAGTAAGAGGCAACAAGGGTGGAGAATAATGAAAAGATTTAAAATGACTTTGTATATATATAGACAATGTATAGTGATAGTTATTATTAAGATGTTATTGTGCAAGCGGCATCTGGAAATTTATGTACCTATTATAAGTTTTTGAATTTTTATATATTTTTTAAGAGTTCAAAGTTTTAATGCTGAAAAAATTTGGAAAGAAAAATTTATGAAATAAAATGTTTCAATTTCGATATGATGTGAGATAAAAGATTACTGGATTAAATATATAGTAGTTTAATTAAATGTGAATGATTATAATTAGTATGCGTATATTAATTAATATAGTATATTATATATATATATATAATATGGACTATATAGTACCAACATGGTATTGAGTTTATTAGCTTAAGTTATTTATAAAATAGTTATTAGTGTTAAACTGCATTGCTTTAAAGTGAATACATGAGACTTATTATCCTAATTAATATATCACTGGGTTTTTGCCATTTAGCTTTATATAGATATAGTATATATATATATATTTATATTCTTTATATATAGTTTTATAATTATAAATATGTTATAATTTATTTTATATTAATATTAATTATCAAATCATTGGTTTATATATTAGGATTTATGACACATTTAACAATTTCCTTCATATTTCTACTAGTTCTTCTTATAGTTTCATTTCTGAACCTTCAATGTTCAATTGATACCAAGGTCCTTCGAACTTTCTTGTTTAGGAAATCGGTTATATAGTTCTTCGAACTCGAGTAGTTTTCTATTTCTGAATAGTCCTCCATTGAATGTCCTTATGTTCACTATCACGGCATACACACTCACATTATACACACACCCTAACCACAACTAATCTCCCTATCATGGCACATAACAATACACACCCTTACACAACCACTACTACATAGATATTCTATAAATAGATTTTTTAATAATAAATAATAATATATCATATATATTTAAATTATTATATATATATACTATATATAATACTTATTATATAATATATTATTATATATATAATATAATAAATATATATATTATAAATATATAATATATATTAATATAGTATATAATATTATATATATTATATAAATATATATAATATTAATATATATATAATATATAATATTAATATTAATTATTAATATATATAGTTATTAATTAATATATTAATATTAATTATATATATTAAATATCTATATATTAATATATATATATATATATTAAACAGGTATATTAATAAAACAGGAAGAAACTTATATTTACAATAATACTTAATTATAATATATATATTATTAATCAGCCTCTAGAATGTGAGAGCCACAATTATCCATTATCTGAAAATAACTAAAACAGTCTATACCGGGTGAAAAAAGGATAATACATTATGCTGGAATTGACTGGTATACATTTATATAGTGACGGAATAATTTATGTGAGTTATAATAAAAAAAAAATATATATTGTTTAATAATAATATATATTATTAATATATACATATACCCCTTATGAAGCTATAATAAAACTCTATTTACTGAGCCATTTTTGTACGATGCCAAATTAAATAAAATTAGATACTTTGATAGAAATTTGAGTTATTTTGTTTTTTATATAACTATAAATGTTAAAAGTACGTCCCAAGTAGGTTAATAAGTATGTCTAAATAATGACCTTAGGCCGCTACCGATAGGCCAGGTAAGTCGGCAGGCTCTCCTCGCCTGTCCGGGGTAACATACACGGGGTGTTAGGACCTATTTCCCCCGCCTCAGGGAAGAGAGGTCTCCGCCCACCCCGCGCTCATTTAGGAGCTATCTTATTGTGAGAGGGTCAGGTAAAAAGCTCAAATATTATATATATTATGGAGGGTACGCGATTACGCCTTGTGGGATGGGTTCCATACCGCCTCTCACCTATTGCAGGAACTTTTTATGTATGACTAGACGCGTTCTCTCTCTCACCCCTTGTGTTTCCCCGTCGGCGTGACAGAAGTCCCACTTCATGCCTAAGATGTTTTTAAATTTTTTTTTGATTATCCTTTACATAATTATTCTCAGTCTTTAATAGGCAATATTTTTATAATTTGTCTCGCTTTCCGAAGCTTTCCTCCCCCCAAAAAATTATAATTTATTGTTTGTTTTTGTTTGCTTTTTTTACTGTTTTTCATTTTTTTACATTTCCCTAACCAAAATTTTACAAAAGGATTCAAAAATTGTATTCCTTTTCCCTGTAGCTTGAGTATCGTAAGTTTGGTTGAGATACTCGGCACCTCCTGGTTCTCTTCTAGAGGCTGCCACGGTTCCATCACTCCGGAGTACGAGTCATAGAGGTATACCCCGACTCCTGACACCTATCTTTTTAGTCGGTTTCTAATCCCTTTTATATTTCCTTTTTGATAAAATAAAAATATAATGTATATAATTTTTAAGTCGTTAATCGTTTAAACTAATTATATTTTTGTTTATTTTATTCTTTATTAAAAATCTATTATATAGGTATATATATACCTATATTTTGTCTTTTTTGTTGTGTTTATATAATTCTGTCTCATACTATGTTATTTTTTTTCTTGATGTTTCTTATGTATTGTGGAGTTATCACTTTTCTGTTCTCCCGTTTTTTTTAATTATGTTATATATATAAAACGGACTGGGGGACTTCGTCTCACTCCTTCTGGGTCCCCTCCATTATGTGCTTCCGAGCCCCCTTAAATGTATACTATTATGAGTGAACTACTTTTATTTTTTTTATAATAAATTATATTTTAATAACTAATAATAAATAAAAAAAGAAAAAAAAACAAAATTGTATATATATATAAAACCCTATATTACTTAAGTATAATTTTTCTATCCCCAAAAAACATATTTTAATGATAATATTGATATAATGTTATATATTTTATAAGGTATATATATATATAGAGTTTAATACATAGGTACTAAACATATTGATATTTACTATGTAGGTATTCCTTGAGTCTCCATCGATTAAACTATATGTGTAAGTATACTATATATGAGCGACAGATCCCGTACATCAATATTAGCAACTAAGTCTATCGGGAATTACACATGACATTTTAAAATATGAGTTATACTACTATGAAAACTGTTTCATTACCTATGACACAATATGATAAACACATAATTAATAAGTTAGGCTAATTCAGATGTAGGAGAATTCTAATATTTGAAAAAAAAAAAATATTTGATGATGTTAATAGAAACGAAGTCTTTGTAACTTAGAGTCCACATATTTGAGTATTACTGAACTTAAGTACTCAATAAAATTTAAATAACTATATTCTCCTAATTATATTAGTCACATTCTTTGTTACACTTTCTACAAACATTTTTTATCTTTAGCATATCAAACTAAGGTTATATATTATATGCACTATAATAAGTCAATATTAGCTAAACACTATGGTG
>JABUQX010052718.1:12500-64739 GCA_015478945.1 Trachelipus rathkii | reverse complement strand
ACGTCAGATGGTATCACGTCTCCGAGAGAGATGATTACACCAAATAAATTGACCGTTCGCCGTACCAATATCCTCTCTTCCACTTGGCAACAACCCAATCACGGGAACCAATTCATCGATATAGGAATTTACCAAATCATAAAAACTCGTTAAAAAAGATAAGAGTCAAGGTCCACAACCTGGAAGATAGAAAAAGAATTTAAGCAGCTCCAAAAGAAGTTAAGTGCCAAAAAAAACTGCGGACATAAAAAATAAACAAATCCTAAATGACATAAAAAAAACAATAAAAAGTAAATAATCAAATAAAGAAATCCTAACATCAATTTAAGTGGTAAATAAGTTATTAACTAATCAAAATATCATAAATTCATAAATTATCATAAAACATACTATTAAATAAAATTAAATCTTTAACAATTAACAGTAGCACAAACTATTTTAACATTAATAAATTCATCTTTAAAATCCAAAAATGCAATTACTCAAATTAGAAAAATGAATACAAACAAAATAAATAATTAGTGGCTACATGGCCATGTGTTGACGCAGTTTTTTATTTCTCTGATTGCCAAATTCCAACTTCGAAACCGTAGTAACCCTTTCCACCTCTGTTTCAGTACCAGTCCAATACTGCAAATGTGACTATAATGAAAACCGAAAAAACATACTCTAATAAAAATGATAATAGCCAAATAGTAAGATAGAAATAAAATTAAAAAAAGAATATTAATCAATGTATCAACCATTAAAAAAATTAAGACAATCAATAATTACCCTTACCCTTGAAAAAGTAGAGAATAATTTCCCCATCTATCGAATCCCTTGCAACGTCCACCTCCAGTCAGTTCATCAACCCTAAATTTCCGAATTATCCATCCATATTATATTATTCATTATTAAATGAATTCATTAATATTCCATAATCCATCATCGATAAGTTAATTCCAACAAAATAATAACATCAAATCCAATATACTGAAAAACAAGATTTAACCTTAAATAACTTATAAATAAAATGAAAATTTTAATTAGTAATTCCCTTGAAATTTTAAATTAAAAATCGCAGTTTTTTTTTTTCTAAATATAACACTTTTCAGCTGCAACTCCCGGGAACTTTCCTTGTTGGTTGAAGTTCCTCATGTGTTCCTTCATTTATCTTCAGGCAAGGCAAGCTTATCATCTTCTTTCCCTTTTCAAGTGTGGCGTCTTCATAACCCTAAAGAAAAAAAAGGACAATCAATTAATATGAGACAAAAATAAAAACTCCTAACTAACACTACATCACTTCCACCTAAGTTTGTCTCATAATTCTAATCCCAACAATCACCACTCATTTATAACGCCGTTGTCATCACCACAATCATACTCTTTACAACACCTCTAGCTCCTAGTAAAACGGTTTCTCATATTCCTTCACTGTTCACTGGGTTTATTCCCCCCTTCCGCTCTTTCATCAGTCTTCTCCTAACTTCATGTCACACTTCCTTCCCTAGGTAATAGCTCAGACATTTCTGCAAATCTCCTTCTCGATCTCTCTCATCCTAGCATTCGCCTTATAACATTCACTACTTCATCCAATTCCACACAAAATTTACTCAATCACACCTTCCATATGCACACTCTATCTCATGATATTTCTTAAATCCTGCTAACACACTCTCATTTTCAATCCAACGGAACTTGCAACTGTGTAGGTACTTTTTCCCTTAAAACTCTGCTCGTTATTTCGCGTCATATTCTCAGAGGTCACCAGCGAAAACTCCTGAAAAATACTCATCATTCTCATTATCATCATCGTTAAATACACCTTTAACCTACTCACATTACCGATATTCCTCTTTTGCGCTTCTTCTTCTGTATCTCTTCCACAACACTAACTCTTTCCCCTTTAACCATAAATCATCCACTATATCCCCATTCTCATTCAAGTCATCCTCATTCACCAAAACCTTATACACGGGATGGATCTTTAAATAACCAGGGGGTTCTCTCCACAGCCTCAACTGTACCTGATGGGCCCGAAACTCATTCGTACCATCGTTCTCACCCTCCAACAAATAACTAACCCCATTAGACATAACCCTTTTTACAATAACGGCCTTCAAAAACTTTTCTTCAATATTACTCACTGTTCAACCGACCTTTCTCATTCACTTCCTTCAAAACCTTATCCCTACCTTAAAACTGGACTTTAAACTACCCTTTCTCCAAACGTCCCTATCACCTTCAGGTAACCCAATCCTGGGTTTTACAAACTTCTCAAAATTCAACACATACATACAAGGAGACATACCAGTTGCTCTATGCACAGTCATATTATAAGCCCACAACACTCTTCCTAACCAATAATCCCAATCATTCTCTCTTTCACTCATCATTCGTAACATCTCACTCAACGTTCGAATCGTTCTCTCCGCTAACCCATTCGAACTCGGCATATACGGCGTCGTTCTCACATGTTCAATGCCCCATTCACTCAACATTTGCCCAAACGCTTGCCCTACAAACTCCGGCCCATTATCATTCAACATACATTCGTTTACATACACACATCGGCAACAAAACTTCACTCACCACCTTAGCCACATTCATACTAGCCTTATTCTTCACCGGTACAGCATACGCAAACTTACTTTTGTGATCCACCATCACCACCATGCCTACATTTACCCCACTCGGCAGTCACTGGCAAAGAACAACAATCAATCACTACTAAACTCAAAAGGTTCATTCACATCCAAATCGTGAACACAG
This sequence comes from Trachelipus rathkii, assembly GCA_015478945.1. NCBI lineage: Eukaryota > Metazoa > Arthropoda > Malacostraca > Isopoda > Trachelipodidae > Trachelipus > Trachelipus rathkii. The sequence goes on along the minus strand of JABUQX010052718.1, from coordinate 61,985 downwards.
GGGTTTCAACCATACATTCTCTGATACTTCCCCTTCTGACATTCCTCACAAGTAGTTGCAACATCATTCACTATCTTTCTTAACCAAGGATTAAATACTCTCTCTTTCATACATCTTACAATTTAAACTACCCCATGTGACCAAACCTACGGTGACTCACTAACGCCATCCCTACCGTTCCAACTACAGAAAACACCGGTACATACAAATCCTCCTCTCTTACTTTCCGAATATAATACACCACATTAGTACACACAACAAACCTTTTCGCAAACACCCTAAAATCCTCTATCAACTGGTCCCACCTTCACACTTCCTTACCCGACAAAATACATTTTCTCTGCTCACAGACCATAGGACATTCCTGTTGCATTACCTCGATATCTTTCATGCTTAACAATTCTTCATCCCCCACACCAACTCTCACCATGCCAACGAAATCAACAACACACACATTCTCCTGCATTCTAACAATCTCACGACTTCCCTTGAGCAACCTTTCATTCCCTACATCTACGGACAACCTATTCACCCTCAAAAAGTCAATCCCAAACAAAAAACAATACGGCATACGCTCCTCGTCCAACACAACAAACCTATGTTCAACCTCCCTTAACGTTCCTATCTCTACCTTTAACAAAACCTCTTCAAAAGCGACAAAATCACCTGACCCAATTCCTTTGATCTTCACATTCGTACTCCTCCTCTCTATCTGCCACGTCACTCGCTCAATCTCTCGTACCACAGATGCATTCACTAAAGAAATCTGAGCCCCAGTATCAATCAGTCCACAAAATACTCTCCCATTCACCTGCACTTTCACCTCCATTCTTCCACTTATCCCATGCTCGCAATATATGACCTCTTCAATTTCCCCTGGACAAATCATTTTCATACATCCTCATCACATTCTAACAAACACTCCTCCACCTCCGATTCCAAAATTCTATTCTATCATAAACTCTTTTTCTAATTACCGCAATTATAATGTACCCACTCCAAACACTGTAAATGAAGCCACCCACCTTGTAGCACCTCTTACACCTGCACTCCCTATAACAAAACCGGTCTCTCCACCACCAATAAATGAACAATACAACTATCTTATATCATAACTTACTCACTAACATCATACCTCTTGCACCGGAAGCACACCTACTTACACATAGCCTTTAACTCCTTCATAAAATTATTTCACCTCCTAAATCCCCTATCTGCTTCGGGTTTCTACACACCTCATCATGAACTTCCTCCGCAATTCCAATACTTTCCGGCACTCTCGAAACCAACCTATCCCTAGCTAAATCCTGTAACCCATAAACACACTTTCGAACATGGAATCACCCCCACCTGACTTTCTTTTCCCTTCATCAATCCCTTAGGTAAATAATCCGGGTTTACTACCTTTTCATTCATACTCTCACTCCCAGGCATTCTCGACATAAAATCAGCAATCTCATTCCTTTCACACGGCACATACTCAACCACATAATCAAAATCACTCAAATCTTCCAAAGTTCTTGCAAGCCAACTATCAACTATCCTCATTCTCTGCAAATACACCAAGGGTTGGTGATCCGTTCGCAACAACAAACTTAATCCCATACTAAACGGACGCAAGACGACTTCAAAAACAAAACCTCAAAGCAGCAACTCTCTTTCAATCGTGGAATACTTTCGCTCTGTCAAACTAAAAAACGCTTTCGAAACATACGCCATCACCGTTTTCTTAATCCCATCAATCAACCTGTTTCTTGCATCAACACCCCTTATACACTACCCACTGCATCAGTATATCACTTCCAAAGGTTCGCATCTCTCACTATATTCGATAGGCCAGCTCTTCATCCATTCGCGATTCCGCTTTCCACTTTTTCAAAACGCTTCATTCATTCTATCATTCCACTTCACAATTGTACTCTTCTTTTTCCCAGTCCCATTCAGTCAAGGGTTTCATCACTCCCGAACAATCTTTCATAAACTTCCTTCCAAATTCTACCAAACCCAAAAATCCTCTCAACTCTCTAACATTCCTCGGCTTCGGAAACTGCCGAACTTTCTCAATAAACTTTTCCGCTTTCTTTAAACCAGTCGCACACACCTTGTGTCCCCAAGAATTCAACCTCATCCGCAAACCACTCACACTTCTCAACTTTCACTTTTATACCTACCTCCTCCAACTTTTTCAACACATCATTCACTAACTTCAAATGCTCAGGGAAAGATTCATTCATCACCAATAAATCATCTATAAACACCATCACATTCTTACTGGGAAAATCATTCATAACCACATTCATAGCCCATCGCCCTCTGGAATGCTGCAGGAGCATTTGCTAACCCAAAGCTCAAATTTCTAAACTGATAATGCCGCTTTGCAGTCGAAAAGGCAGTCACACACCTACTATCCTCTTCCACTGGCATCTGATAATACCCTCGCACTAGATCCATTTTCGTAAAAACTTTCATCCCATACATACTATACACGCACTCTGAAACTACACACATAGGGAACCTATCTTTCACAGTCTTTTCATTCACCTTACGATAATCAATGCATAACCTCAATCTTCCATCAGGTTTCGCACAGGCACAATCGGACTATTCCACGGACTCTCACTCTCTTCCAACACACTGATTGCTCTTACTCTTCACACTGCTCTTCAATCTCATTCGCAACGGGGGAGGAAAGTGCCGAGGACGTTGATATATTGGGGTGTCATCCGCTAACACTATACGAAACGCAGGCAACGTCCCCAAAATCCTCATCGCCCTGACTCAGCGCTTTCCTCTTTCCCATAACATTCGTAAAAACCTTTTGTCTCCTTACCTCATTCAAACCATCATTTTACTTTATCTAACCATTTCATCATACACCCAATCCTTTTTCTTCTCCATATCACCAGCAAAACACCAACATTCATTCTCTCTCGAATTCTTCTAGATACAAAAAAACAGAATACAAACTACCAACAACATACCCAATACTCTCACTCTCTTACTTTTTCACATCAGGCACCCTCTGCATACATACCCGAGGATTATTCAAACTATTATACGTCAAAGACATGAGCAACCTTTCACCGGATGACTTCCACCATGCTTTCTTCTAACATCATTCTGGTTTTCATCACACCCTACATTCGTATTCCAAACCTACTTTCAACTTACCACTTTATCCGTCCCTTAAGGACCTATCCCTAAACAACACTTCCCACGCCTTTAAGCAGCAATTCACATCTACCTCCCTAAATATTCACGATACATCTGACATTTTCCATCCTTATTCACCCACCTTCTCTATCATCCTTCGATCAGGATGAATAACTATCCCATTTGCACTCAAAAACTTATATCCAATAACACATCATACTTTTCATTCCTACTATCAATCACATAAAACTCACTCTCCTCCATGCTATTCCTCCTATCCTAACGCTCTCTCTAAATTTTACTTCCACCGGTACCAACACATTACTAATTCCTTTAATATGACCCCTACCAACTTCTTTCTGATCTTCCCTTATATTCATCCTATCATATGCTCCTTTATACACAACACTAACCATACACCCAGTATCAATCAAAGCACGAACCTCAATACCTCCACAATAAACCTTAATACTCATACATTCATTCACAGGACCAACTGAAAATACATCAACACTTACATCCCCTATCTGTGACAACCTAATCTCACCTGAGGGTTCACCAGCTGCAACCCTCAAGGCAACCCGTTTCCCGGAGTGTTTACCCTTACCTGATTATGGACCGTGTGTTCACCCCTGCCTCACTCACATTTACGTTCCTATTCATACCAACAGCCTGACCACTAACCGGTTGAACCGGACAACTAACACCATTACCAATACCTAGCACACCAGGATTAACCTGACCTGCCCCTCCTGGTTGCCTCACACTCCAACACATTCCAGCCACATGCCCTATTTTCCCACATTTCAAACAAGTATTTTTAGGGGACCTACACATCCTAGAAAAATGCCCCTCGATACCACAGTTCCCACATACCGGTTGCCTCACTCTTACTCCCTGTGGACAATCACGCACCCAATGATCCATACCTCGCGATCTCCTACAACCCAGTCCTGGTTTGGCGGGTCCGTACAATTCAATCGGCAAATGACCACTCCCACAGCTAAACATAAGCACCAGTTGCCCATCTACATTCCGAAATCATATGACCCATCTTCCCACAACGAAAACACTTCACATCCCTATTCGCACTCACATTTTCTTGGTTTCCACGACCTCTAATCCCTTGCCCTTGACCCTGATTATACCCTTGGCCTTGGTTATAACCAGCGTTCCCTCTCACATTCACATTTCCTCCAACTTGACGACCAGCAGCAAAATTACCCACACCTCCTGCATTCACCTGTCTTTCATCATTTCCAAAACCACCGTAAAAATCTTCCAAAAACTTCACCATTACTTCATAGGGGTTAGCTTTCAGGGCGTCTCTATACGATCTATACTGAGGGGGTGTGAAGCTTTCATTCGTAATTCTTTCCCTACCACTATACACTTCTCGTCGTTCATTCTCTCTCTCCCTCTCCTCTCCTCTTCTCCTATCTTCTACAATTTCCAAAACATCTCTCCCAGGTTAATCTCTCTCCTGCCCATCTCATTTTTCTCTTTCCTTCGCAAATTTACATACTCCGCCAACTGAGGTAGGAACATCCCTCTAAAAACTTTTTCACAATCTCTTGTTCCCATCCCCACAATGCATCATCACCAAATTTCTTTCTCGCAGGTTTCCAGTCGGTGCGCGTACGATATTGATCCTTTCCATTCTTCCACGCCTATGCTTTATCAAAAAATCATTCACCTTTCTAATACTTTCACTCCCCCTTTCACTCCTCACAACCTGGTCCATTATCTTTGTTTTACCACTTCATACTTTGGGTTCACCCACACAACAGCCTTGTAAAAAATCTAACATTCGCCCCCTTCAAAAACTCGCCCAACTCTTTACCCAACCCTTATTCTCTTCAAAACTTCTCCCGACAATAACCTTCATATTCCCTAAAGAACTCCTCAACTCTCTTTCGTTCCATACACATTAAACTATTAATTTTTGGAATATCCGAATCAAGCACACTCCTTTTTCAACTCTAACGCTCAGCCTCAGAACCAGTCCCGTCTCATTCCCCTCACACACATTCCACTCACCTTCCGAACTACTATATAATGAATCGATACTTTTATCTTTTCATTCTCCTTTCATGTCTCCTGTTCTTGGAAGTCTTGTTATAATTTTTATCCATTTTTTCTCTTTTTTTCCCATAAACAATTTACAGACCACCTTATTTACATCCTTCTCTCCATTCCCATCCCCATCATCCTCAGTCACATCACTTAACTCATCATCCTGCTTCATCACTTTTTCATCATCTTTGGTCTTCACTCTCTCGTCCTTCTTTTCCCCTTTCCCATTCCTCTTTACATTTACCACCTTTGGAGTAGAGGTCACCCTTTGTTGGGTTCCATTCATTCCATTCCCTCCAATCCCATCAGCAAACCTTTTATTCATCATTTCCCTCTATTTTCGGCAGCATTTTCTCCTCCATTGTCGTTTCTCTATCTCTTCATTCCCTGATAGTTCCGTTCACCTTCTCAATCAGTTCTTCTATTCCTTTTTTCCCTTTTTCGGCAAAGCTTCCTTATACTATTCTACCTCCAACCTCATTCCTCAACCGTAAGCCATTTCTACACATATTATACTACCTTAACTACTTTCTACTGAGTTACACTTTACACTACGCCCCTCACCTTATCCTTCGAGACAGCCCCACGTTGGGCGCCACAAATGTAGCGGATTTTACCAATAAAATAAAAGCCAGAACTACAATAATGAAATCACAAAGGAGTGAGGCTGCCTTCCGGGATAGATGATGGGGATATAAAGAAATACACATAAACCCTAAATTTATTACAAAAAATATCCGACCCGATTACGATATTTACAAAAAAAAAACAAAATAAATCCTAACTTAGAATTTCTTAAAATCTATAAGGTATCCCGATATCACTACGATATCCCTGTACCACTACCCTACACCACTTTCTATCTGTTATCACTACCAATTACTCAAAAAAAGACCCTCTACCTTATACAGTATTACCATAATACCCTTAAACATATACCTTATACCTACAGACATATAAATATATGAACAAAAATCAAATTTAAATACGCAATGAATATTAATATATAAAAAGTCAATTTTAAGCAAAGCAAATAGTTTGGTTTCAAATTAATTATAGAAACAGTTTTAGTTTTAGTTTGCACTACACAGCACTCGTAATTAAGTTTTTAAGTTTTTAAATGGTTTAAGTAACTCTTTAAATGTTTCTCTAATATTCTAATTTACTAATTCTAATTTTTCTTTAAAATGTTTTTTTTCAAATTGTCCAAATGTTTTGTCTAAGTTTTCAAAATGGTTTTTGTTTTCAAAATATTTTTGTTAAAGTTTTTGAAAATGTTTCTCTACATTCACATTTCCCTTTGTAGTTTGTCTTTTCCGTTTCGTTTTAAGTTTTATTCTTCTCTTACCCTCTCTGTTTACTTTGTTTTATTTTGTCTTTTTCGGTTTCTCTCTTTCATTGGTTTTTCAATTTTGTTTTTAATGTTTGTCGAATTGGGTTTGGGTCCTTTAATTTAATTTTTATTATCGGTGAATTACACCAAATAAATTGATCCGTTCCCGGTACCAATATCCTCTCTATCCACTTGGAAACCCAATCACGGGAACCAATTCATCCGAGTATAGGAATTCCAAATCCATAAAAACTCGTTAAAAAAAAATCAAGTCCACAACCGAATAGAAAAAAAAAAGCAGCTCCAAAAGAAGTAAGTGCCAAAAAAAACTGGAATGAGAAAAAAATAAACAAATCTTAACATGACATAAAAAATAACAATAAAAAGTAAATAATAAATAAAGAAATCCTAACATCAATTTAAGTATTAAATAAGTTATTAACTAATCAAAATATCATAAATTCATAAATTATCATAAACATACTATTAAATAAAAATTAATCTTTAACATTAACAAAATTTTAATGCAAAAACTCAAAAATTCAACTATTTAAATTAAAAATTATCATAAGAAAAGAAAAATGAATACAAACAAAAATAATAATTAGTGGCTACCTGGCCAATGGTGTTGACCAGTTTTTTAGTTTCTCTGATTCCAAATTCCAACTTCCAAACCGTAGTACCCTTTCACCTCTGTTTCAGTACCCAGTACCAATACTCCAATTCTATAATGAAACCGAAAAAAAACTACTATTAATAAAAAATGATAATAGCCAAAATAGTACGATAGCAATAAAATTAAAAAAGAATATTAATCAATGTATCAACCATTAAAATAATTAAGACAATCAATAATTACCCTTACCCTTGAAAAAGTAGAGAATAATTCCCAATCTATCGAAATCCCTTGCAACGTCCACCTCCAGTCAGTTCATCGACCCTCAATTTCCGAAATTATCCATCCATTTATATTATTCATTAACTAAATAATTCATTAATATTCATAATCCATCAATCGATAAGTTAATTCAAAAAATAATAAATCAAATCCAATATACTGAAAAACAAGATTTAACCTTAAATAACTTTAAATAAAAAATGAAATTTAAATTATTAATTCCCTTGAAATTATAAATTTTAAAATCGCACTAATAATTACACTTTTTCACTGCAACTCCCTGGAACTTTCCTTGTTGGTTTGAAGTTCCCTCATCGTGTCCTTCATCTTATCTACAGGCAAGGCAAGCTTATCAGCTTCTTCTCCCTTTCATTGTGCGCTCGTCTCATACCCTAAGAAAAAAAGGAAAAACAATTAATTATGAGCAAAAATAAAAGAAAGTCCTACTAACCGAAACCCACAATCATTTCTTGTGTTTGTTTAAAATGTTGTTTGGTGGTTTGCGTCTTCTGTTAGTGTCGTGTGGATTTGTTTGGTGTATGTTGTTTTGTTTGGTGGAGGTGGAATGTTTTTCAGAATTTGTTTGTAACATAGAGCTGGTGAAGAAGGAGGTTGTTTTAGTCTATGGTGGGTGGGGTTAGAGAGTGCAATGGCATGGGTGTTGGGGGTGTTTGGGTTTTGAAAATGCGGAATTGTGTGGCTATCTGTCAGGCTGTGTGTCTATGTAGAATTTTAGTCGCTCGTGGTAGGTGTTGCCGTGGTGTTGGTTAATTGTGCATCCTGTTATGGTTTCTTAGAGCTTTGTTTTGTTCAGGTTGGAGTTTCTTTATGTTATTTTTAGCCCGTAGTGGATGCCAGGTTGGAGACGTGAGAGACTGAGTGGGCGATGTACTTGTTTGTTTATATGGTGGTGATGTTGTATATTGTTTGTGAAGCCTGTGCCAGCAATGGTTCTTAATATGTTCTTAATAGGTTCTGAGAAGAGAAAGTGAATCAGCCTTAGCCTTCCTGGGCTTAGTGATAGCGAAAAAGAGAAGGTAGTTTCTGATCCACAATCTGAGTTGGACCCTTCAACTTCAAAGCAGAAGTTGTATGAGAAGACCACGACTTAGGGAAATGGGTAGAGAAATCCGGTATGCCGTCTGACACAAAAAGAGAAATGCTGAAAAATCATGGAAGCTACTTCCAAGTTATGATTTTGCAAATGACGCAACACATCTCAAAAGGAAATTCCTGCTAGTATGGCTTGAAGGATATCTCTTCCTGGTAAATATTATGTCACTTACGGGTAAGTTCGTAGTCTGGTCACCTTTCACAGGCTTCTGACTTTCATGATATTTGAATTTGGTGAAAGGGTTTTCAACAACAAATGAATCTCAAAACTTACTGTAAAGGTGAATATACCTTGCGGCGAAAAAAGAGTACGTCAAGAAGGCAGATAGCACGCTATCTCGGCATTCGTCTGTTCATATTATTCTTCCATGACAGGACCTACATCAGCGTAGAGTTAAGTAATATCAGAGATCAAGCGAGAAGTCTATTTGTTGTAGAAACCTTCACGAGAAACATTCAAGATATCCATGTAACTACTTTTGACAAGAGCATGTAGAATGAGTTTGTGGCACTAGAATCTGTCACGAGCAGCTGAAATCCTGCTTCGGAATGATGTAGCAATTAATCGAGAGAGCATATCAGAGAGAGGATGATGAACTATTCAACAGGTCGTTCTTGGCAGTACACATCAAGAAGACAGTTTAATCTTCATCTGTAATATAGTGTACCAACCACATTATGTTTGTGAAGTGCTACATATGTTCCGAGAACAGATCCTTCAGTCAGTTATAAAGACTACGTGAGAAATATTCCTTCCCTTGAAAAAGATTCTTTGAGACCTGATGAGTTGAAACGCTTTACAGGTGGGGCCAAAAATGCTGACTTATTATAATCACCAAGATAACAATTGAACTTGATTTATCTGTGTGCGAGGGTTGTGACCGTACGTGACTGTCATCTTCAGATGTAAAAACGACATGCTGGGATAATATTTCGGTTTAGCTGCATGATATCATCTGACTTATCCCTGGGAATGAACAATATAATCTACCTGATCACGGAATTTTTGATAAGACGACAGAAAGTGCTGTGTTTCGTGTGTAATTCATTGGATTTTGCACCTTATTAGAACGTCATGCGATGCAAACAACCATAGCAAGTGTATATCTCCGATTTGTTTTCTTCGAACAAGAATGGTTTAGTTATCAAACAAGTGCGGTTGGACAAGGTTCAGCATGGCTGCCTCCAGCCCTTGGTAAGCGGACAAGAGGAGTACAGCGAATAATGCGAGAAAAATCACAAAAAAAAAAGCTTCATAATTTTCTATTGTGCGTCATCGACTAGGAAGTTCCTGGTCAGTGGCCGATATGAACTCTGCTATCCTGATCCGCACCAATACTTCGTAACCCTCCCACTTGCTACTCAACACAGCCACTTATCATGTCCTTCTTACTCGTCTCGAAGGTCCCGTTTTGACAGAAGAAAATCACATTATCTCATCAATTATTACTTTTTTCAAATGCCATAAATTTGGCCACCCTCAAAAAATACCGTAGATCCTCAATATTCATGCCACATTTTGTGGATATAGTGCAGGGACTGGAAAACTTGGCAAAAGTAGTAATGCTGCTACAAGAAAAAATGCCTTTCAGCTGTATTTTGTGGTGCCTCAAAACCTGTTTTTCTTATTTCAACCTGCATTTATCAGCCAAGATATTCGGTTTTGTTTGGAACTAGTCTTTGAATAAATCTACAGTTTGAAGAGCTTAGAACCTTCTTCAATGCTCGAACCATGTGAAAGAAGTTTTTTCCCTTTGAAAGATGACGCTCAAAATCCATATTTTAACGAATAAAAAAATTTATACAAAGGAATAAAGCAGATAGCTGAAAATCTTATGGTTGATCTTCAGCCACCAAGAGTAGTGGATCACCAGAAACATCGCTCGAATCCTCCTGCTACCACCAATGACGAATATTGGATGAGGACTATTCTAATACCTACCTGGATTCTTTCACAGTTTCCTTGGAGAGCAGATTCTCGGAAGAGAATTCACCAGTTTTTTTCTCTTTTATTTATTCATCCGTCGCTGATGCTTGTCCTTGCGTATAAGGAATATGAAGAGAAAATCAAAATATTTGAAGACTTTTAATGAACCGAGAGGACTTCAATGTGAGGCTGAACTCTGGTAGGTGAATTGGAGGGAGAAGAAACTCGACCGTGAGGAACTAAAAAATTTGGAAATAGTTGAAGTGATCAAGGAAGCAACGGCATTTTTCCCAATAATTAAAAATGCCTTACTTATATCAATAGCTCAACCATGTTCGACAAGCACAATTGAAAGAAATATTCAGCACTTTGAGAAGAGTTAAAACATGGACAAGGTCGACGATGACCGAATCCAGGTTGAATGGACTTTGCTCTTGGGTGTTCACAGAAAATTAGTTTTGGAGAAGAAAACTGAAATTGAATTAGCAGTTGTCGAAAAATTTTTCTGCAAATCCACAACGTCTAATGTTGTCGTAGTACCAACTACTTTAAGTACATAAATCGTAAGATAAATGTAATACTAGATTCTGGAATTTTCTTTGTAATTTCGTAACTTTTGTTTTGAAATATAATCATAATTTCAATATTAACATATATATATTTTAAGAGGTAAATGTAATTTGTAAATATTATGTCAATATATGCAGTAAAAATTTGGTCAACCCTTGGCTGACAGTGTTTGGAAAAAATTGCTTTTATTTTCAGTTTATTCTGCGTACGCCCATGGGGCAAGTGGATATGCAAAACTAATAATGATACTTGGAATTCTTATGGTAATAATTACTGCAAACGGGACTCCTAAAATCAGAACTGCTAAACCTATATAGGAGTCAGTCAATTGTTTCATTACTGTATATGGTAATATCAGACATTCGGGTTACATTCCAAAAGAATAAAGTATAACGATGGCAACGCTCTCTTGAATTTGACAAATGGCAACATTACTTTTTTCTGCCTCACTTTTGTCTGATCGGAAGCAGAACTTGTTGGTCTCATGCGATGTCGCTATAACGTTAAAAACCTTCATTTAGTGTCCGTTTTTATGAATTGGGGTCTCAGTGTTCCACCGGACACATATTTTCATGGCTCCTCTGTCCAAACGAATTTCTCAAATAAAAGTTGTTGGTTGTTAGAAGCGTCTTTCTGTATACCTTCCATCTGCAATCAACTCGCTCCAAATGGTGATCCAGCTAGTGACATGATCTGCCGGACGTAGGCCACGAACATACGGAATTCTCATTCTTCAACTAAGCCGTACTGCTTTCTACCTTGAGACCCCGTTTTTCAACGACGTCAGACACGTTCGGAAGCAGCCGCTTTCCTGCTAAAGGCTAACATTTATTACATTTTCAATTTTTATTATTATTATAATATTGAAAATTTAAGGATTTTCCCGTAGATTTTTTTTAAAAAAAATAATATGTATTTTGTTTATGGCCGCTCAATTAATTTTTTTTTTTTTTTGTTAATACAAAATGGTTTACTTTTTATATATATGTACAATGTTTTGTGTTTTCCATAATTCTCTGCCTAACAAATCTTAACACATCTTTTCTTGTTCGTTCTTCTGTGTTTTCTCCCTGTCAAGAATGCCCGATATCGCTCTCTCTTCAAACCCTGCTGCACCTCATATATTCGCCTTCAGATCAACTCTTGCTACTCCGCATCCTTCTCGTCATTCTTTCTACTTTTTCCACCTTTTCACTCGATAGCCGCGCTATGTTAGCCACGATCCACTCCACCACCCTCACCGCATTCTTCCGCCCTTCTGATTCTGTTTTAATCCTTTGTCGTCAACCATTTCTGCTTTACCTTGCCCTCCTTCCATCTCTCCTTTGCCTGAAGAGGGGCTCTTCTACTGATCTTCACTCCGTCATGGAGGCCTTAGCTAGTCCATTCTCATGCCTTCACACCCATTCGCCTTCAGGGACGCCTTCGGTTACGCGGTCGAAGGGGTCCTCCAACAACACCTAATTGACGAATGGACTCCACTCATTCTCTCTTGCGGTACGTCCCTTCCGCCACCTGGAAGGCCGCGAGGTTCATCACAACAACTCTCAAAGTTGTTCGCCGCTGTAAGACATCTCGTGATGGTTGACACGCCCAAAGTGCTTCTTCCTGTAGTTTGTTTTACTGCACTCGTTCAACACATCACATCGATCGACCGCTCGCCCGAACGTCACCTCGTCTCGCACAGGTTGATTCCCTTGTAACATCATCTCGTTTAGGTCGACACTCGCCCAAAGTGTTTCTTCCTGTAGAGATACTTTGCAAGTTCACCGATCAACCTACAAACAATACGTTTACCAACTCACTCAAACGATCGATCTGCTGCTAAACAACTCGATCGACTCATTTAATCACTCACTCACTCACTTCGCATAGGTTGATCCTCTTTGTAACGACATCTCCGTATAGTCGTCACTAGCCCAAAGTGATTCGTCCTTTGGTGGTCTTGCAAGTCCTTGATTAGCCGCTCACCACCAACTGGGTCAACCGATCGTTTATCATCCACTCATTCGACCAGTCCAGTTGCTTCAGGCAAGTCCTCCTGACACATGTTCTTTCCCTTTTTCGCATAGGTATAGTGGCTTCACGGCAGTTTGCCTCGTGTGGCCCATAGCGAATACTGATGTGAAAAGAAATTTCGCAAACGCATTTTGTTCCTCGATACAACCTATTTTTCACACAACCGTCACCTCCTGCAATACCGTCACCACCACCAACTCTGGTTCCAACACAACTTTCGACGATTTCAATTTCAGCTGCGATTTCAACTCCCCACCTCGTCCGACCACTCGTTTCCAATCGCGCATTCCTGTTTTGACTTTGCTTCTTCGCTCTTCTTTGGACTTGCCTTCTGTTTTGCATGCATTGCCACCCTCACCTTCTTCATCGAGCAGTGGCAGACAGGTGCGCCCACCTAGCCGTACCTACACTAACATACTTGCGGCCATTGCTCTGGGGGGAGGCGAGATTATATAACGATGGCAACGAGCCCTTGAATTTAGCAAATGGCAACATTACTTTTCTGTCTTACTTTTGCCTGATCGGAAGCAGAACATGTTGGTATCATGCGATGTCGCTATAAAGTTAATAACCTTCATTTAGTATCGGTTTTTATGAATTGGGGTCTCAGTGTTCCACCGAACACATATTTTGCATGGCTCCTCTGTCCAAACGAATTCTTCAAATAAAAGTTGTTGGTTGTTAGAAGCGTCTCTCTGTGTACCTTCCATCTGCAATCAACTCGCTTCAAAAGTTTAAAGCGTCTATGATAGATGACACCTTTGGACATACATTTCTATAAGTTTGCTTACATTTAAATATTGCCAAAGCTTTAAAAACACCATTAAAAAAAAAAAACACACACACACACACTCGCTCGGTGATGTGGAAAATTAGCTTTTCATTTCTGGAACCACTTTCAGATCACACCAAACATTTTTTATTTAGATTTTAAATTTTTAGACACCTCTCCCCCATCATTCGTTTTTTATTATGACTTTAAATTAAATAATCATAAAATGTTGGCGTACATATGAATAGTACTTTACTTGACAAGGATTCATAATTTTATTATTATAATTATTCAAACCATCCTGAATAAAGGGGTATAATCAATAAACGTTAAATAACTTTACAAGTCACAGGAATTACGATGGAATACCCAATATAACGGTTTCTCTTTATTAAAAGATACTGCGTTTGGTCAAGTGTTGAAAAAACAAAATTCTAATTTTATTCTAGGTTCAAAACTGATAAAAGCAAACTTACAAACTCACTTTTTTTCACTGCTCTCCCTTTGAACCATTTTTGAATGGTTAGAAACAACTTTATTATTCTTTTGAAAGCTTCTACTTTATGCTCGTTCATTTCTCGCAATATAACTGACCACAACAGAAGTGCCAATTTCGATTGTAGTCAGACACAAAATCCCCGATATCAAACTGTTTTTTATTAGCATCTGTTCTTCTAAAAGTTTTGAATCTTTCCATTATAGGAAGATTTAAAAAATTTTAATTCTTTCAAATCTCTAATGTCCTACAAGGGTTTGTAAAAAATACTCTACATAGTGAGATGTCTAAGGGGCTCATTCATTTATGCATTTACCGAGTCTGAATCATTTTGAAGTTTCCTTTCTTAGATACCTAATTATTTATATACAGTAATCTTTCTCCTTGTATTTGTCTGAACACCCATCTTTGAACCAAAAATGGCTTTGAACATTCAATCCATTAACCCAAGAAATTTCAATCAGGACTAATAAAATATACGCAAACTATTAGAAGATTAAAGTCAAATGTCATATCCATGATCTTGGTTTTGATTAGTCATGAACAATAAATTTATCGTATGTACCAAATAATTTAAAATAGTAGGAAAAAAAAATCTCTCAAAAATATAAAAATATTTATTTGTGATATATATATATATATATATATAATATATATATATATTTTATATTATATATATATTATAATATATATTTAATATAGTATATATATATATATATAATATATATATATATATAGTTATATAAACTACCTTTAACGTGCTTTAATCCCTATGCAAGGGTAAACGGGGGGACCACAGGGAAATCGAACTTTAAGGTAGGCTATGCCAAACCAGCGCCAACAACGTGTTCGCAGTCGAGTTTTAATTCTTGCCCTCCAGGTAGATAAAACCCAACTGCTACGAGGAGGATTTGAACCAGCGTCCCTCTCGTATGAGAGGCTGCGCACTCAACCTCCTGCGCCACGATATATATATATATATATATATATATATATATTATATATTACATAAATTAAAAAAATATATATATATATATATATAAATATATAATATATATATATATATATATATATATATATAATATAATATATATATATATATATATATATAATACTATATATATATATATATGAGTTTCACGTTTTGGGCTCAGTGGGTTAAGGCGATCTTTTTGGCTCACCTTAAGAACACGGATTCCCTCTCAGTATGGTTTTGAATCTTCGTTCACTACATGAACGGGCATAAAAAATATGCCGTCAGTATGAGAAATTCTGCAATACTTACGTATTGCAGTTTACTTGCATAGTGATTCAACAGAAACAGTCCTTTTCCAACAAAATCACCCTTCTCATGCTTCTCGGCATTGGAAAAGCCGCGTACTAGGATGCGTAACCCACGCCTAACGGTGGCAAGCATTCCGACTACGTCGCGCTGAAGCTGGGCTGCTATCGGGCCTAAATATTCCTGCACCTGCCAACTTTGGTCAGAAACCATACAAATACTTTCCCTGACCAATTAACGTCGGGATTAAGAGGCTATGTAGTAAAAATAAATAAATAAAATATATATATTATATATATATATATATATTATATTATATTATATATAATATATATAGTATATATATATATATAATATATTATTATATATATATAGAATTATATATATTTGATATATATATATATATATATATATATATATTATATATATATATATATATAGTTATATAATATATATAATATTTATATTATATATATATATATATATATATATATACTATATATATATATATATATATATATATATATATATATAGTATATTTAATATATATATATATACTTATATATTATATATATATATATATATATATATATGCTTTTTCAAAACAGTAGTAGCATTAACTTGGCTCTAATTTTATGAATTACTTTTAATACTATTAGCTATTTTTATAAATTATTTATAAAAACAAAAATGAAAAAAATAATCATAAGCTTCTGCTAAAAACCTAATGATATCAAGGATCTTTCCTACTAAATCCTTTTTTACTTCAATGATAAATTACCATTAGCACTACATAAGATTCATACTACTCCTCTCTCTATAAAACTACCATTGTCTATTTGAGCTGTGATAAATATGCATAGCATAATCAATTTATGTTTTGTGGTATGCGATTAAAAAAAAAATTTCAATAAATACTTACTTAATGTTACCTAAAAGCAAACGTTAAGAAATGGAATATACAATAAAAGTTTCAAGTGGTCCCCAAGTTTTTAACACTAAAAAAAAAAAAAAAAATTATTATCAAATTCTTCAAATCAATTCCACCCCACCCAAACCCCTTTTTTAGGATAAAATAAACATGACAAAAAAAAAAACAAAAATAACAAGAACAAAGTACTCTAAAAAAAATAAATAAAAATACAATTCATATGACTAATAAGCTATTTCCCTTTAAATTTTTTTGGGAAAAATTATCCAATTCTTTTAACTTCTATAACATTCACCTACATTAATAAATTCTATTAATAATAATTTTACCAGCCACCTTCTTAAAATTCACAACTATCCAACTACATTCTGCATCATCCTTTCCCTTTTCCTCCAACATATAACCTAAATATTGAAACTCAGAAAGTTGTTCCAATTGCTCACCATCAACATAATTTCACAACGCGGACTCTCCTCACCCACAACCATCACTTTACTCTTATCACCATTTACTTCCAAACCCCTCCTTTTACACACCCTACGAAACCACTCTACCAATCCTCTCAAACTTTCTTTAGATTCACAACACAAAACCAAATCATCCACGTACAGTAAACAGGGCACCCAACACTCCCTTCCATTCACAACCAATGTAACACCCTCTCCTACCACCCCAACCTCTAATTCTTTCAACGCTTCATCCATATACAAATTAAATAGTTATGAAGACATTACACATCCCTGCCTCACTCCATTATTAATATTAAACCATTCACTCTCCACTTCTTTTACTCTTACACAAGCTTCCCTATCGACATACATACATTTGATTCCATTCAAAAGTCTACCACCAACACTATTTATCACTAACACCTTCCACAAAGCTTCCCTATTAATCCTGTCATACGCCTATTGCAAGTCCCTAAAACCTAAATCCATTTTATTCTTCTTCTCTCTCACTTTCTAATTTGTTTAAATTTAAAAACTTTATCTCCACATCCTCTACACACTTTTAAATGAACCTTGTTCTTCACCAATGAGACCCTCAGTTACTCGACGAACTCTTTCAACCAGAATACCAGCATATATCTTGCCTACAATACTCTAATCCCCCTATAGTTTCTACAGTTTCCTTTATCTCCTTTACCCTTATATAAGGGTACTATTACTGCTCTCCTCCAATCCTTCAAACCTATACCCTCCATAAACCATTTGTTACACAACTTCAATATTCAATCAATCACAATCTCGCCTCTATTCTTGATCATTTCACCAGTAATTCCATCTATACCTGCTGATTTACCATTCTTCAAGTTCCGCACTCTATCTATCACCTCCTCATTACTAATTACCTCATCCCCAAAATAGCTATTTCTTCTTACACCATTAAATCCACACACACATTTACTTTCACATCTTCATTACTGCCAATGTTTTGCAGATTTTCATAGCGTTCCCTCCACACTCTCCTAACATCCCTTTCATCACACGAAAGTACCATTCCTATTCATTATTATATGAAGATTTCCCCCCCTCCGCCTACCCTATTTCTTAACCTTTCGTACTTCCTTCCAGAGTGGCTTCCTTGTAAGTTTTAATTCATCATCCTTCCAAACTGTTCATTTACCTCCTTTTTCCTCCTACATATGCAACTTTTAGTCTTCCTTTTTTTCTCCTTATATATTTTCATACACCTTTCTTTTGAGACCTCATCATTAATTTTAGCACATTTAACCTTGCTTCTTTCTTACCTTTAACCGCTTGCATCACCTATTCATTCCACCTCTCACAAATTGACATTCTTACTTCCTACTTTGGCTCATCAACATACTTCTCTTGTACCACTAACAAAGGCTTCCTTCATTTGCGTCCAGATTTGTTCAGTTTCATCTTGTTCACATCCAACTGATTTAATTGCAAGCGCTCTCACATACTTTTCCTTATAACCTTGATCATTTCGCTCTAAATTCTTCCCAATTCCTTCCTTATCTCTTTCATCTACATATATCTTACATACAACAACATAATGATCTGATATTCCCATACCCAACTCCTTCCCTAATTTAACGTCCATCACAAACTTCATCTTCAGTACAAAACCAATCATACTTTTCACTTCGATATCATTTCTACAAAACCTCAACTCTTGCATAGTTATGAATACTCTTGTGCCCGAATAATAATAATAATAATAATAATAATAATAATAATAATAATAATAATAATAATAATAATAATAATAATAATAATAATAATAATCTTACAAAATTTTAATAATTTCTAGAAATATTTTTCTTAAAATTGAAGTTAAATAAATAAATAAATAAAGAAAGAAACAACAGAATTATTAACATGTCATAAATCGAAATTAAAAGACAATCTTTTAAAAATTAATACTAATAAAAAGATTTAAAAGAACATTACTATCACGAACTAATTGCAGAAGATACAAGAGAAGTTCCTGTAGTAGTACATGTAGATGCAATTATCATTTTAGTACTAAGAGAGATACTTAATAATCTTAAGGCAGCAATCTCGGCAAAGGTGATTCCTCCTAAAATTAGAACAACAGCGACTTTAGGAATTGGAACAGTAGTTCCATCAGCAGTAATAGATATATCAGATGCCCCTGGAATAAGTTTTATAGTATCTACAATAGAAGCAGCACCTTTGGATAAACACTCCGATATTAAGTGAGGAATCAGAGGCGTATAGGCACCATTGAATACATAACTCATATGGGTCGGATTATGAAGATCGATTGCTTCTTCAGCATCTGGAGTCAATTTCAGTTTTTTAGATAAAACATACCAAGAATTTGATTTTTGTTTTCCGATAGATAAAACCATTTGTCGTATTACTTGCTTCTGTTTATCTTCTTTTGATTCTTCTCCAGTGTCCTCCACAACGAGTAATCCCATTCGTTTTAATTTAAATAACGTTAACATATGTTGGTACCCATGTGATTTCAGAACTTGACTTGACAATGATTCATAATCTCTTTTATTCAAACCATTTTGTGTAATAGAGTATAAACACAATAAACGTAAAGTAACTTTTGAAGGCACCTGCCTCGCCACACAATCCTCAATATAACTTTTTGCTTCACTAGAAGATATTGCTCCAGTCACTAGCCCATGTTCTGTCGTTAATTGTACATCAAAATCTTTACGCATGTTTTTAGTGATTCCTTCACATGCTGATATATGTAAACTCAAACTTTTCTGTATTGCCTGGATAGTTCGTAAATCATTTGTAACAAACTCCTTCATTTGTGAAGGTGTCATCGAAGATGTGGTTTGTTTGCGATCTTGTAAATCGCGGGCTTGCCTCATAACATGACTGGCTACACCTGCAAAGTGTCTATTTCGAATATTATCAAACACAGTATCTCTGGAATTCAAAGGCACTTTAGAGGGATGATCTGCCCCAATTACTTCCTTAGGGAACTCCACTACTCCCGCCCTGATTCCATAATGCTCGTCTAAGGCACCTTCATATGTTAGCTGAGACAAAAGAGGAGTAACAAAATCTGCTTCTCGATCAAACACAAAAAGATGTCCAATTCCTGATCTCTGCAGAAATAAAAACTTAATTACAAATCAAGATTATAAAAAATAATTAGAAACTATTATTTTGTTAACATTTCTACCTATAGTAAACCTTTGATTGAACGAACCACGCTTTAAAAAAAAATAAATAAATTTATTAATAAAAATTAAGGAAAAACTTTTATATGATCAAGTTAAAAATTCATAAACTGAACAATTTAAGTATTGCAATGCTTCTAAATTACTTACAAGCCCTGTACAGTCTATTGTACCTAACGCTTCTTAAGTCTATGTAAGAGTATTAAGTTCGTGTTATGTAATAACTGAGGGGATAAGTAGTTAAATTCTCCCACAACCTTTAAAACATAACCGGAAACTGATGATTTCCGTTCCATTAGCACTCTTCTGAGCAATAACAGAACTGCAAATACTCCAATTGCGTGATTAAAGAAAAATAAGTTTCCCAACCAAGGTCGTCAGTAACCCATTTTACGTATCATAATTAAAAGAGCATCTAGATCTACATATGAACGTAAGTGGGATTGATTCCGCCACCTCTTGCTCATAAGATGAGTGGAAAATACAAGAATTACAATCTATTACTCTCTTATTTACTCAACACTTACCATAGAAGAATTTGGTGATAAATTATTAGCTTTACTACTTGAGTGATCTTCTTTGATTTTTTCGAAAGCTTTAATCACTGCATGTGAAGCTCTTCCATGACTAACGATGTTTGCAAATGAACCATAAAGACTCTGAATTGTATGAAGAGCTCTTGCAATGGAAACACAACCGGAGAAGTCCCCGTCAAGGAGTGTTTCCCTTTAAAAAATTTAAAAAAAAAAAAAAAAAAAAAAAAAAAAAAAATTATAACCTTAAAAACTTTCAAAATCTCTTACATTTCGTCATTATAAATTCATGAAGATTCTCTAAAAAACAAATGCAACTATTTCACTAAAATCACTTTAAACTAGCATCAAGACAAACCGGAAAAAGCTTTGCATTTCTAGTGACAATAAATCTTCATCCAAGGGAATAAATTCTGGTGTAAATTCATGAATAGATATCACACCGTAAAGGCCTTCTTCTTCAATTAATTGTGTTGCCCAAGATACAATACGTGGAACACATACTAAGTGAATTCTACAAAAGAAAAAATAAGTCATGATAACCCTAAAAAAAAAAAAATTCTTTTTTTGATAAAAATGTTTTCTGATGTTACTGAAACAAAATAATAATAATAATAATAATAATAATAATAATAATAATAATAATAATAATAATAATAATAATAATAATAATAATAATAATAATAATAATAATAGTTGGGTTGGCTGCCTACTACCATCTGTTTCTTGCCAGGAATGCTAATGCAGGCCTCGAGAGGGTCGTGATCGCCGTTAAACGGCCTTCTATCTTTCGGCGAAATTGTATGAATCGTATGGGTACATGGAATGTCAGAGGAATAAATGTTGAGGAGAAGAGGAGAGAGGTGATGGATGTATTTAGAAAGGGCAAATTTGATTTGGTCCTGTGAGTGAAACAAAGATGAAAGGAAACGAAGAAATTGAGTGGTGTGGTGTGGAAATGAATGAGAGAGGAAGAGAAGGAGTTGCAATTTTGATGAGTGACCTGTGGTACAAAGCTATGGTAGACTTTGTGTGTGTGTTGAGTACTAGAATTCTAATGGTTAAACTTAAGTTTGAAAAGGTCAAGGTATGTGTGGTTGTGACGTATGGTCCATCTAAGGGAAACGTTGAAGAGTACGATGTTTTTGGGATAATCTGAAATGATGTTCTGGATGGGGTGAGTAGGAGCTTCAAGTTGATGTGTTGGGGGACCTGATGGTTGGATAGTGAATCAAGAAAAAGGATGGTAATACAGGTTGGTTTTGGGGTGGGCGGAGAAAATGAGAAATGGATAGGACAGGTGAATTGATTTCTGTGAAGAGAGAGGTATGTGTGTAAGTAAATACTTTCTTAAAGCACAAGAGTATCCATAAGTATATCTAGAGATTTTTTGTAGGTAGATGATGAGTATCGAAGCCTGAAAAGTTTATGATTTGATTTTGTTTGGTGAAAGAAAGGAGATGTTGAAGTATGTGTTGGATGTTAAATCAGTTAGGGGTTAGGAATGGGATTATCGGAACAATCATTAATGTTGTTCTATGTAAAATTCAAAGTAGTGGGGGCTTGGATGTGAAAGTGAAGGTGATACGAAAGGAAGTGGTAAAATTAAGAGTGAGAAAGTTAAAGTGAGCAAGACAATAAGGATAGTAGTAAGAGCGCTCGCTAGTAAAACGATCGAATGTGATGAACAAGTGGATACTGAACAAATCTGGGGGCAAATGACGGAAGCAATTGTTTGTTAGCAGTGCAAAGGAAGTAGTGGATGTGCTAAAGTAGGAGTCAAGAATGTTAACAGTGAAATGGTGGAATGAAGAGGGGTGATGAAAAGCGGTTAAAGGTAAGAAAAGAAGCGTGGTTTGAATGTACTAAAGCAAATGATGAAGACTCAAAAGAAAGCTGCTTGGAATATATAAGGAGGAAAAAAGAAAATACTAAAGGTGTATACGTAGGAGAAAACAAGAGGTAATGAACAGTTTGGAAGGAGGAAGAATGGGGATTTACAAGGAATAGGAGATCTTCTGAGGAGGCATCGAAAGATTAAAAATAAGATAAGGGGAATCTGCTTAGAATAATGAATAGGTGTGGTGCTTTTGTAAATGATGAAATGGGTGTGAGAGGAGTTGGAAAGAACACTTCGGAAAATCTGCATCAATATTACAGTAATGAAGAGGTGATAGTGAAGCGTGTGAAGTTTGATGGTGCAAAGAAGGAATAGGTATTTTGGGGATGAGGTTATTAGTGAAGGAGGAGGTAATGGGTAGAGTGAGAAAAGTTGAAGAATGGTAAATCTGGCAGGTATAGATTAAATTACTGGGAGAATGATACAAAGACGGAGGCGAGATGGTGATTGATTGGAATTTGGAAGTTGTTGTAATAAAGTCGTTTATAGAGGGTATAGTACCAAGGGATTGGAAGAGCGGTAATAGTACCCTTACTTATAAGAGGGTAAGGGAGATAAGGGGAACTGTAGAAATTATAGGGGATAAGTTATTGAGTGTGTAGGGAAGGTATATCTGGTATTTTAGTCGAAAGAGTGCGTCGAGTGACTGAAGGACTGATTGGTGAAGACAAGGTGCGTTTAGGAGTGGTAGAGGCTGTGTGGATCAAATCTTTACATTGAACAAATGATTGAGAAAATGAGGGAAGAAGAAGAATAAATTGTATTTAGTGTTTTATGGATTTGCAACAGCGTATGAATAGAGTTAATAGGGGAAGGTTTAATGGCAGGTGTTTAGTGATATATGGTGTTGGTGGTAGGCTCTGAATGGAGTCAAAAAGTTTATGTATGACGATAGATGAAGCGTTCGTGTAAAAAAGAAATAAATGGTGTCAATGTGTGATTGTTTAGGATTGAACAGCGGAGTATAGAACAGGGTTGTGTATGGTCTCCTTGGTTATTCCAATTTGTATATGGATGGGGTTATGGAAAGAATTAGAGAGGTGGGGGTGGCAGGAAATGGTTGTTAGAATGGTGGAGAATGGAGATGAGTGGAGTGCCCTACCTATTATATGATGATTTTGGTTCTGTGTGGTGAATCTGAAAGAGAGTTTGAGAGGATTGGTAGAGAGATTGTGGTCAGGGTGTGTAAAAAGGAGGGCTTTGAAAGTAACGTGGATAAGAGTAGATTATGTTGTGAGTGAGGACACTCCTCAAGTGTGAATTATGTTAGATGGTGAACAGCTGGAAAAGTGTCTGAGTTTAAGATAATTTAGGTTGATATGTTGGACGAGAAGGAACGGACCGATGCAGAGTGTTAGTAGGAAAGTTGTGAAGGCAGAGGATGGCTGGTGGCAAATTAAAGCGTTGTGGAATGTAAAGGGGCTAAGTTCTTGAGTGTGCTAAGGGTCTTACATGAGGGTATGTTGTTACCGTGTTAATTTATAGTAGTGAGACTAATGGTCTGGAATAAAGAAGTATTAGATCTAAAGTTCAATGTGTTCAGTGGCAAATCTTAGGGGTGTGCTAGGGGGAGAAGAAATTGACAAGAGATGAGGAATGAAACGTATTAGAAGAGCTGTGTGGTGTGAGAAAGGGGTAAATGAGAGAATAAATTTAAAGTATGTTGAGGATGTTTGGTCATATGGAAAGGAATGAAATGATAGTCGGTTGGTTAAGCGGATGTATAGTGGCAGAGTGTGTTGGGGAACGACGCGGCTAGGGAGACGAAAGAAAAGTGGATTGATCAGTAAGATGTTTTTGAAGGAGAGAATACTGAGTTTGGTAGAGGCGAGAAGAAAGTGTATAACAGGAGTGAATGGCGGGGGGTTGTAGAGGGGGTATGGTTGTGGCCCAACCTGAGGCCAAGGGATGAACCCTTACCTTGACGATCTACCATAGTGAGGGTCCATTCGCTGTCTCATGATGCATTAGGGAGGATTTTCTGACTGCGATGAGTTCTCACTAATTAATGGTACTCTAGAGGGGGCGGGTAAGGCTTGGGCTTCCCTTTTTCGACTATGTCATGTTCTCCTACTGCTTTTTGCTTTTCCGATGCTCGTTACGCACCCACCTTACTCCCATTCTTGGGAAAAAAATTCTGAAGTTAAAGAAAAAAAATAATAATAATAATAATAATAATAATAATAATAATAATAATAATAATAATAATAATAATAATAATAATAATAATAATAATAATAATAATAATAATAATAATAATAATAATAATAATAATAATAATAATAATAATAATAATAATAATAATAATAATAATAATAATAATAATAATAATAATAATAATAGTAATGATAATAATAATAAGTATTTACAGGTAACAGCAGCATATACTTACAAAATTTGTGGTTGTTGCTGCCTTAAGCTGTGAACATGATCGGCCATATATTTTGTATTCAAAAGAGTTGGTCGAATCAAATAGACCAACTGATTTGTAGTTGTTATCGGAGGGACTCTTTCCAATCTGAACATTTTGCCAACCCCATGAACTCTATTGAAATGTAATTTAAAAATGTAAAATTTGATCTTTACAATAGGACTTAAATAATTTTTTAATAATGATAAAAAATATAAATACTTTTTAAATGTTTGTAACTTTCTGATGAAATATATGTTTAAGAACTAGAAACTTATTTTTATTATTATTTTACTTCTATTAATATTCTTTAACAATGTTTTATATTTTAACTTAAGGAAACCAATTTGAAGTTTAAGAAAATGAAACGTCAATAATATGGGTAAATATCCTTTAATTAATATTCTACTGAACCATGAAAACCATCGTATATGAAGATTGAAACTATGGAAAAATTTCATTGTCACAACCTGTAAATCATCAATAGGAATAAGGCATAATTTCCACTATAGCCAATATTATTTGAGAATTTTTTTTTATTTTTTATCCAGGGCACCATTTGTAAAATTAAAAGAAAATATTTTATCATTCCTATACCTCTTATTGAAATGAAGGTAATATTTGCATACTTGTGCATGAAAAAAATTATAAAATGAAATATATATATATATATATATATATATAAGTAAATAAATAAATATAATATATATATATATATATATATATATATATATATATATATATATATATAATATATATATATATATATATATAATATATATATATATTAAAATATATATATATATATTATATATATATATATAATATATATATATATATATATATATATATATATATATGCAGTTGTGGATGGATTAATATCGGAGAAGACTTTAAAAAGAAGAAAATTGAAAATTTTTAAGTTTTCAAAAACTAATTTTTGCTTGCCAAAAAAAATATATTTGATTTAATGAAAATTATATTTCAACTTTTAGAATTAAAATAACTTTGATTTCTTCGGTGAAAGCTATAAAAATTTGAGATAATGAACCTTTGATAAATTGAAAGTTTATTATTTGATACAAGTACTGTTGTTAATATGACGAAAAAAATTTGATTTAGGTTGTTGGTAAACGTGTGTCATGACGCCTCTCCGAAATCTTCTCCATTTTCATGGCTAACAAGAGGGGTGCCTAATGCATGGTGGTTGCTATAGAATTGGAATCATTTTACAATCTACTAATAGTAATAATAATATAAATTTGTGAATAGAATAAGATGATATATATAGTGGTAGTGTTAATAATTTGTGCTAAGATAATAAATAATTATTATAATAATAATGAACAGTAGGGATTATGATAATGATAATAATAGTGATAATGATAATAATAATGCTATTATGATGATAATAATAATGAATGATGAATGTGATAAATATTGATAATAATAATCAATAGTAGTAATAAAAATTATTAGTGATAAAACTAGTGTTAATGAAATAGTGAGTGTTAATAATTAGTAAAGATTAATGTTATTGATAATATAGTGTTAGTAATGGTAATATTGTCACTGATATTAGTGTAATATATATTTCTTATTTGTATGACGTATGCATGTATATATGTATGTATTTGTATGTATGTATATTGTATATGTATATATATATATATTTTTTTTTCTTTTTATATATTTTATATTTATTTATATAAAAGCGCCCGATAGCTCAGTGGGAGAGCACTCGCCAAACAAAAGCGAGGGTCCAGGTTCGCAACTGGTCAGGTGGTTGAATGTGAGCTATTCTCCCTTTGGCTTGGCTTCGTCCTGCTCGGACGTTAAACGAGTACACCTCCTCCTTGATTAGGGCTCTGCCGTGAAGTGATGGTGTTTATCTCTGTAAAAAAAAAAAAAAAAAAAAAAAAAAAAATATTCATATATATATATATATATATATATATATATATATTATATATATAATATATATATATATATATATATATATATATATATTAATATATATTATATATATATATATATATATATATATATATATATATATATATATTGTAATATCCCAAAATTTCTCCTTTACAGATATAATCTAAATAATTGAGGATATTACCAATATTACAAAGTTAGGAAGTGGATCAATCAAGTTTATTGAAGGTTATCCATTATACACTTACTTTTCCAGATCCAAATAAGCTAACTACTATATTCAAGAGGTCTTTTGAGTTCTTCTAAAAGTATGTATAAAGAGATGGTAGAATTGTGTTTTAGTTTACATTTATATATGTTTAGGGCTTATTGTTTTTATTATTGTTGTTTTAGAATCTGTGAGTACGCAAGAATCAATATTCTCCATGGTCCCCGGCTACTATTAAATTTCTGCTGTATACCAGACAGTTCCCTAAGCCCGGGTGAGATACCAATTGTATCCTACTCTACTTCTTCCAAACGCAACCTCTGATAGACAGAGGTAACAATTAATTCACTATTTTCTAATAATAAAATATTCCTATACATATAAAACAGAGTATAATTAGTATTCTCTTGTTATACTCTAGGTTCAGGTTCAGGGTCAGGATTCCAATTCGGGTTCAGGATTCCAATTCAGATATCAATTTCACCGCGTCCACAAGATTGTCTTGAAGATTCTTCTATTACAAACCCCAGAAACACTTCTTCTCTATAAGTCTATAAGACTCAATATTTATTTGTGAGGACATAAAAGACAAATCCCCCATAAACAATTGTTAACGTTATAGAAATTAAAGACAGTTTTTGGTGTATAACGTAACAGATCTTAAAGTGTCATGATAGCTTTTTTGTGATTTTTTTTGTCGTCCCGTGAATTGTTAATTAATTAAAGAATTGTGATAAGTAAATACTTACGGTACACTACTTTACACTAAAGTAGATATCTGGGTTGGAAATACCAGTATATTTGTATATATATATTGAAATTACGGCTGGAAATACCAGCATATCTATATAATTATATATTACTATTAATTTTAACTAATAAATAAGGAAAGTCTTTTATAAATAAAAAATAGTTACTCATATTAAATTGGTTTCCGCATGATAAAAAATTTATCCGCTATCTGCATGTAAACATATTTGCTATTTGCATTGAAACTCTACCACTATCCGCACGCACATTTATCCGCTGTCCGCATGCACATATATCCACTATCCGCATGTAAACATAATTGCTATTTGCATTAAAAGCTTGCCAATATTCGCGTAAAAATCTATCCGCTTTTCGCATTAAAGCATCTTTGCTGTTCGCATTAAAATTTAATATTTACCCACGTTCGAATATAAGATAACCGATCTTATCAACTACGGTATCGGTATCAGACGACACGTGTCGTTACCGCGAAACGTATATCAGTATCGGTCGGCACCGGTTGCCGCGATTATCAGTTATTAAAAACGTGTCGGTATCAGGCTAAAAATCAATAAAACACTGAAAGCAAATAAATACCTATAAAATTAGATAGGGCCATAAACTATTTATTAATATTCTCATTACATTAAATACTGATCAATAATTGGTGTTTCTTTGACTATTTCACCAATTTCTATTCAATATTATTTATGAGTTGGAGTATTCATGTTTTTTTTAAAAGAGTCATTACACTAGGTAAATAATTTCCTTCGTTTGTCCATTTTATACCTTTATTTTATTAACGTTTTTCTAACTCTATTTATAATTTTTCATACGAAATCTGTGAGAAGTATTCTTCTGTGAAGGATATAAGAGAAAGAAAGAGCGGCTCAACAATTTATGGTGGGTTCTTGAAGAGCTGTTATTGCAACACACCAGACTCTTGGAAAAGGGCAGAATTTATTCTTCCAGTATTTCTAGTAAGTTTTCTTTCTTACCTACTTCTCTTAATTTTTTTACAATTTGTGTAATTATTAATTTATTTATTTATTACTTCTCCCATTCTCATCATTCAGTTTTTTATTCACATCATACAGTTTAAGTTTTTTTATAACATTGGTAGCAGAGCGTAGTTCTCTATTCTTTGAGAAGCTGCCTATTACGTATCTGCTGCTTTTCTTTCTTTTTCTTCTCTTCTTTTTCTTTCTATTCGTTCAATTTTTGTTTGTGTAACAGTTTTGATCAACTTTTTTTATGCTCGTCCTTTTGCGACGCAACTTTTCCAATATATCCACAAACTTTATAGTAGAAACACATTTTTTTGTATACTTAAATTTACATTCATACATTCAATTTCAAGTCAATTACCCTCCAATTTTCTAAATTAACACAGAGTATCGAAATATGGCCGACAATAAAGACTTAATCGCGAGCGACAAGGCGAAAGCGAAAGTTAAGATGGATGAAAATGACCAAGCGGAGAACTTGGTGACATCCGAAAGCGTCGTCATTGTACCATCCTCTTTTGCGTCTGCTGAGTCTTCGGGGGTGTTGAACGGCGGTTCAGCACACTCGATAGGCTCAGTACCCTCCTCTTTTACGACGTCTCCCCCGGTGACGGTTACTGTGTCTGCATTGAATTTGCCAGAAAGGATTGCAATAGCAAGTCCACATCTTGGTGGAGTGCAACCGGGAATAAATGTATATCAAAACCAAATTCCGTCCGCACCATTTACGCCTTATCAGCGGGTACCATTGTCTGCAGGAAATTATCAGCAACAACCGCCAATACAAAATCTCTTTTCACAAGAACAAGAATATAAGGTTTTGCTGTTAAAAATTGTCGAACAAAACCAACAGATATTGGGAGTACTAACGCAACTAATGAATATTGTTTTAACGACAACTCAACGAGAGTCTCGAACAACTACTGATCATACTGGCAACGTCACTAACTTTAAAAAGTATAATTATGGAACTTCAAATTCACAAAGACTTCCACATCACACATGGTCGTCCAGGGGTAATAAACCTCCTCATTGTAACTACTGTAAGAAAACAGGACATGATATTAGGAAATGTAGAGCACGTCCTTTTTGCAGTTTTTGTAAAAAACGAGGACATTTGTATCCCGCTTGCTGTACTCGACTGAATAAATGTATGCACTGTAAACAACAGGGACATATAATCAATCACTGTCCACAAAGAAAACAAAAGAGACCGTATATTGATACCGACGAATGTCCCATATGTACCGGCAAACATTTGGGAATAGAATGCCCACAGTGGTTAGCTAAAAATTCTTCTAAAGATCTTACAAATGTTAAAAGTCCCTTAAGACTTGATCCAATTCTAGAATCCCCTCCAGTACAATCTTCAAATGAAGAGGGACTGCACGAAGTGAACAATGCACAGGAGATCGATAAATTAACTATTATTAAACAGGACAATTCTCTAAATCCTCAAACAAGTAGAAATTCACCTATATCTTCTAATAATGATAATAACCAGGAAATTTCAGAAGGCACAAAGCCAATACATAATAAATCAACTTCTACAATCCCTAGAGATCCTACAAACTCATCTAATTTAAATATTACGATCTCCAAAGATCTTCCAAACTCTCTAAATTCAAATATTACGATCCCCAAAGATCCTCCAAACTCTCTAAATTCAAATATTACGATCTCCAAAGATCCTCCAAACTCTATAAATTCAAATATTACGATCCCCAAAGATCCTCCAAAACTTCTAAATTCTCCTATTAAGATCCACAGAGATCCTCCAAATTCAAATGTCACGATATCCAGTGATTCTCCAAATTCAACTACTATCCACAATGATGTTCTACATTTGAATTTAGCGATGACTAGTAATTCTTCTCATTCTATGACACAAACTGACTCTCCAAATTCTATCCAAAAACCACAAAAACTAATTTATCAAAGAGCTTGTTGGATCAAACCAAAAACATGGACAAATAATTTTCCATCAGATAGTTTAACTACGTCAAAAATATCTAAAGAACTCCCTATTTCTACTATTTCTGATCCTAATCAAGTGGGAAACATTCTCAGTATGCCCCATCTGTCTTTAAAAGATGTTGTACCAATTAACAGCAGTACAAATACAACCATTGCGCCGAGTGCAGTAAAGCCCCAGCAAGAGAAACAGAAAAATACAAGTAATTGTTTGGAAACGGTACCTTGGAAATATTTAGAAACAATGCCATGGAACAAATCCGTAGTCGAATGGAACAAGAGGGTTAAAAGTAAGAAATATAAACGCCCACTCAGTCTCTTTGGACCAGTTTAACTAAAAAAAGATAAGATCTATATAATTCACCGACCAGGAGTCACCTATAATTGTGATTGAGGTACCCGAGTATGTCCTTTAATGTGCCATGGATGCAACTGTGCATTTTTTGGAATGAATGGATGTAATGGTGGAAGATTGGTGACAATAGAAAAAAATATAGAAAATGATACCATATTTTGAAAAAATGTAAATAAATTATTGAAAATTTCGAAACAAAATGTAAATAAATAATAACAGTAACTTGTAAATATATTAGAAAATGGTGAAATATATTAGAAAATGAGAAAATGATAAAGTATTTCGAAAAAAAAATGTAAATAAATTAAAAATGTGTGCTTAAATGGATAAAATAAACCATGAAAATCTGTTTAATTTGGTAAAAAAAAAAAATAAACCTCTAATGTTTGAAATATTCTTATTGCGCATACGATGACCGGCAGTGAGCCACAGCGAATTTATGCTCGATTAAGCATTTAAAGTCCTTTACACATTCCATTATTAGTTTTGGTTGGTTAGTTTTCGTTTTTTCTTTCAGTTTTTCGTTCCTAAGCCTCCACTCTTTTTCCGTCATGGTTATGACGGGTGGGGAGGAATGTAATATCCCAAAATTTCTCCTTTACAGATATAATCTAAATAATTGAGGATATTACCAATATTACAAAGTTAGGAAGTGGATCAATCAAGTTTATTGAAGGTTATCCATTATACACTTACTTTTCCAGATCCAAATAAGCTAACTACTATATTCAAGAGGTCTTTTGAGTTCTTCTAAAAGTATGTATAAAGAGATGGTAGAATTGTGTTTTAGTTTACATTTATGTATGTTTATATTTATTTTGATTAAATTTATTGTTTGTTTTAATCAAAAGTATTCATAAATAACGAATACGTTCCATTAGGTTACAGCTACTATTAAATTTCTGCTGTATACCAGACAGTTCCCTAAGCCCGGGTGAGATACCAATTGTATCCTACTCTACTTCTTCCAAACGCAACCTCTGATAGACAGAGGTAACAATTAATTCACTATTTTCTAATAATAAAATATTCCTATACATATAAAACAGAGTATAATTAGTATTCTCTTGTTATACTCTAGGTTCAGGTTCAGGGTCAGGATTCCAATTCGGGTTCAGGATTCCAATTCAGATATCAATTTCACCGCGTCCACAAGATTGTCTTGAAGATTCTTCTATTACAAACCCCAGAAATACTTCTTCTCTATAAGTCTATAAGACTCAATATTTAATTGGGAAGATATAAAAGACAAATCCCCCATAAACAATTGTTAACGTTATAGAAATTAAAGACAGTTTTTGGTGTATAACGTAACAGATCTTAAAGTGTCATGATAGCTTTTTTGTGATTTTTTTTGTCGTCCCGTGAATTGTTAATTAATTAAAGAATTGTGATAAGTAAATACTTACGGTACACTACTTTACACTAAAGTAGATCTCTGGGTTGGAAATACCAGTATATTTGTATATATATATTGAAATTACGGCTGGAAATACCAGCATATCTATATAATTATATATTACTATTAATTTTAACTAATAAATAAGGAAAGTCTTTTATAAATAAAAAATAGTTACTCATATTAAATTGGTTTCCGCATGATAAAAAATTTATCCGCTATCTGCATGTAAACATATTTGCTATTTGCATTGAAACTCTACCACTATCCGCACGCACATTTATCCGCTGTCCGCATGCACATATATCCGCTATCCGCATGTAAACATAATTGCTATTTGCATTAAAAGCTTGCCAATATTCGCGTAAAAATCTATCCGCTTTTCGCATTAAAGCATCTTTGCTGTTCGCATTAAAATTTAATATTTACCCACGTTCGAATATAAGATAACCGATCTTATCAACTACGGTATCGGTATCAGACGACACGTGTTGTTACCGCGAAACGTATATCAGTATCGGTCGGCACCGGTTGCCGCGATTATCAGTTATTAAAAACGTGTCGGTATCAGGCTAAAAATCAATAAAACACTGAAAGCAAATAAATACCTATAAAATTAGATAGGGCCATAAACTATTTATTAATATTCTCATTACATTAAATACTGATCAATAATTGGTGTTTCTTTGACTATTTCACCAATTTCTATTCAATATTATTTATGAGTTGGAGTATTCATGTTTTTTTTAAAAGAGTCATTACACTAGGTAAATAATTTCCTTCGTTTGTCCATTTTATACCTTTATTTTATTAACGTTTTTCTAACTCTATTTATAATTTTTCATACGAAATCTGTGAGAAGTATTCTTCTGTGAAGGATATAAGAGAAAAAAAGAGCGGCTCAACAATTTATGGTGGGTTCTTGAAGAGCTGTTATTGCAACACACCAGACTCTTGGAAAAGGGCAGAATTTATTCTTCCAGTATTTCTAGTAAGTTTTCTTTCTTACCTACTTCTCTTAATTTTTTTACAATTTGTGTAATTATTAATTTATTTATTTATTACTTCTCCCATTCTCATCATTCAGTTTTTTATTCACATCATACAGTTTAAGTTTTTTTATAACATTGGTAGCAGAGCGTAGTTCTCTATTCTTTGAGAAGCTGCCTATTACGTATCTGCTGCTTTTCTTTCTTTTTCTTCTCTTCTTTTTCTTTCTATTCGTTCAATTTTTGTTTGTGTAACAGTTTTGATCAACTTTTTTTATGCTCGTCCTTTTGCGACGCAACTTTTCCAATATATCCACAAACTTTATAGTAGAAACACATTTTTTTGTATACTTAAATTTACATTCATACATTCAATTTCAAGTCAATTACCCTCCAATTTTCTAAATTAACACAGAGTATCGAAATATGGCCGACAATAAAGACTTAATCGCGAGCGACAAGGCGAAAGCGAAAGTTAAGATGGATGAAAATGACCAAGCGGAGAACTTGGTGACATCCGAAAGCGTCGTCATTGTACCATCCTCTTTTGCGTCTGCTGAGTCTTCGGGGGTGTTGAACGGCGGTTCAGCACACTCGATAGGCTCAGTACCCTCCTCTTTTACGACGTCTCCCCCGGTGACGGTTACTGTGTCTGCATTGAATTTGCCAGAAAGGATTGCAATAGCAAGTCCACATCTTGGTGGAGTGCAACCGGGAATAAATGTATATCAAAACCAAATTCCGTCCGCACCATTTACGCCTTATCAGCGGGTACCATTGTCTGCAGGAAATTATCAGCAACAACCGCCAATACAAAATCTCTTTTCACAAGAACAAGAATATAAGGTTTTGCTGTTAAAAATTGTCGAACAAAACCAACAGATATTGGGAGTACTAACGCAACTAATGAATATTGTTTTAACGACAACTCAACGAGAGTCTCGAACAACTACTGATCATACTGGCAACGTCACTAACTTTAAAAAGTATAATTATGGAACTTCAAATTCACAAAGACTTCCACATCACACATGGTCGTCCAGGGGTAATAAATCTTCTCATTGTACCTACTGTAAGAAAACAGGACATGATATTAGACAATGTAGAGCCCGTCCTTTTTGCAGTTTTTGTAAAAAACGAGGACATTTGTATCCCGCTTGCTGTACTCGACTGAATAAATGTATGCACTGTAAACAACAGGGACATATAATCAATCACTGTCCACAAAGAAAACAAAAGAGACCGTATATTGATACCGACGAATGTCCCATATGTACCGGCAAACATTTGGGAATAGAATGCCCACAGTGGTTAGCTAAAAATTCTTCTAAAGATCTTACAAATGTTAAAAGTCCCTTAAGACTTGATCCAATTCTAGAATCCCCTCCAGTACAATCTTCAAATGAAGAGGGACTGCACGAAGTGAACAATGCACAGGAGATCGATAAATTAACTATTATTAAACAGGACAATTCTCTAAATCCTCAAACAAGTAGAAATTCACCTATATCTTCTAATAATGATAATAACCAGGAAATTTCAGAAGGCACAAAGCCAATACATAATAAATCAACTTCTACAATCCCTAGAGATCCTACAAACTCATCTAATTTAAATATTACGATCTCCAAAGATCTTCCAAACTCTCTAAATTCAAATATTACGATCCCCAAAGATCCTCCAAACTCTCTAAATTCAAATATTACGATCTCCAATGATCCTCCAAACTTTCAAAATTCAAATATTACGATCTCCAAAGATCCTCCAAACTCTCTAAATTCTCCTATTAAGATCCACAGAGATCCTCCAAATTCAAATGTCACGATATCCAGTGATTCTCCAAATTCAACTACTATCCACAATGATGTTCTACATTTGAATTTAGCGATGACTAGTAATTCTTCTCATTCTATGACACAAACTGACTCTCCAAATTCTATCCAAAAACCACAAAAACTAATTTATCAAAGAGCTTGTTGGATCAAACCAAAAACATGGACAAATAATTTTCCATCAGATAGTTTAACTACGTCAAAAATATCTAAAGAACTCCCTATTTCTACTATTTCTGATCCTAATCAAGTGGGAAACATTCTCAGTATGCCCCATCTGTCTTTAAAAGATGTTGTACCAATTAACAGCAGTACAAATACAACCATTGCGCCGAGTGCAGTAAAGCCCCAGCAAGAGAAACAGAAAAATACAAGTAATTGTTTGGAAACGGTACCTTGGAAATATTTAGAAACAATGCCATGGAACAAATCCGTAGTCGAATGGAACAAGAGGGTTAAAAGTAAGAAATATAAACGCCCACTCAGTCTCTTTGGACCAGTTTAACTAAAAAAAGATAAGATCTATATAATTCACCGACCAGGAGTCACCTATAATTGTGATTGAGGTACCCGAGTATGTCCTTTAATGTGCCATGGATGCAACTGTGCATTTTTTGGAACGAATGGATGTAATGGTGGAAGATTGGTGACAATAGAAAAAAATATAGAAAATGATACCATATTTTGAAAAAATGTAAATAAATTATTGAAAGTTTAATAAACATGTATAAGATCATTATTGAGTTTTTATAGAGGCTGTAACGAAAAAGATGAATTATAATAGAAAATGAACGAAAAAGATGAATTATTAAAAAAAGAAAAATCTAGAAGTGAATGAAAATCTATTGTGTTGAGAATTTATTAAATAAAAAAAATGAGAAAGTAATTTGTGTTTATAGTTACCCTTCATCATTGAAAATTTTTCATGTAACAAAAACTAAATATTTTTCGAATTTTAATTTTTATGTTTGTAAATGATCTTAATATAAATAATGTAATTTCTTTAATAAGGAATAGCTCATAAATATAATATTAAAATAAAATAGATGCTCAAAATATCAAAAGTATAAATTCTGAAAACATTTTCTTCTCTATATTAGTCATCTATTTAATATATTTCTAAAACTTTTCAAAATTCAATTGAAATGTTTGAATAACTCTTTAAAATAAAACTAACGAATATATTTTCATACATTATTTCTATAATTCGTTCTATTATTAATGGGAAACTGCAGGATTTTATTTCCAATAAATTAATTTTCGGAAGATATAATATTAAATCTATGAAACTCTTTGACAAGAAAACTGTTAATTAATTTAAAAATAAAATAAGCAATGAAATTTCAATCGGAACAAAAGTCAAATTAAATTAAAACTGTGTCCCATTGGTTCGTCTGATACCAGGAATGGCACGAAAACAAATCAAATGATTTTTTTACTTGATTCTTTTATAAAAAAAAATCATGATTTTTTTGATTTTTGATTTTTTTGATTTTTTTATTATTTTTTTTTTTAGTAATTTTTTTTCTTAAATTACTACTAATTATTCCTTATTATCACCGAATTAATGATAAGTATATTTAATCAATATAATAAGTAAATTCATAACTGGTTTCAAATAATTTTTAATAAAGAAATAAATAAAATTAGTTCTCAGATATTATACAGTATACATATAATTTAAATAACTTAATTAAACAAAATAATAATTATATTTACTAAACTTATTATTAACTAGGTAATAATTAGGATTATTTACTAATTTTATTAAAAAAAAATAATAGTTATAAAAGCAATTTGTGCCTAAAATAAAAATATAAATAAAACATGAAAAAATAAAAAAAATCACAAAAAACAAAAATGAAACAATCAAAATTGAATTTTTTTCCACTCAAAAAAATCACAACGTCTGATACCATAGTTTAAATTCTTAAGGAACCATTGCGATTTCCAATGGGATCCGCTGATGTTTTAAGATGAGAAATTTTGAATTTCCAATCTGAAATTTGCCAATGGTTCGTATAAGGAATACCATAAGGACTAAACGGAACCTAATAGAAAACATGTGGTATGATAAATGAAAAATTCTAAGGAAGATGCTTGACTTGGTCATGTACAGTAGTCAGTTGCGGAATGTGTGTTAGTATATATATATATATAGTATAGTAATATATATAGGTGATATATATATATTATATTATATCTATATATATATATATATATAATATATATATATATATATATATATATCATATTATTATATATATTATTATTATATATCTATATATATATAATATAATTATATATATATATTAATAATATATTATATAATATATATATATATTATATAATATTATATATTATATATATATATATTAATATATTATTATATATAATATATATATATAAGTATATAAGTTATATTAATATTATATATATATATTATATATATAATATATATATAGGATGGAGAGATAAAAATTACTGATACGACACCATAAAAATTTCAATACCATTTCCGATACCACAATTTTCGGATACCACGTACCGATACCTATACCAGTATTATTAAAGGTATACTAATTATAGGTATATATGATTCAGACTCTGGAGAGGTAGGTTGGTATAACAAGCAGAAGAAAGAGAAGAAAATCAGAAAAGAAAGGAACAAATAAAGATAGAAATTAGAAGAGGCTGCAAGATCGTGCACATATCATGAGAAGGTCTTGACAATCTATTGTGGTTGTGGTAGCCTGGTAGGAATAACATCGGAGAATGCTTTGAAGGAAGGATAATGAAATTTTTATTATTTTTAAAGCTAAATTTGCTTTCAGAACAAATATTTGATTAAAGGTAAGCAGTAAGCAAGGATTTTGGTTGTCAGATGAGTCTCGACGTGGGGGAAATCTGTATACATTTGCAAAAGGAAATCTTTTTTGTTGGAGATTTCTTAGAATGACAGAAATGTCTTCGTTTTTCTAGTCGAGAAAATAAATAGCACATTTGGATGTGTTCTTATTTCATCAGGGTGGCATTAGAGGGATATCTCCAAGAGACGTTAAGGATGACAAGGTGAAACTTTGATTAGGGGTAGTAGCTTGAACGAGAATTTACTCGCTTCTCGTTAACATGACAGGAGGCCGGGGGTGTCTTCAACTCTTAAAGCTTTTTCAAGTGCATCGCTAAAAATGATTGTTCTATAGTCAGTTTACCGGAAATAATCCGTAGGTGGAAGGTGGACTTAACACCTAACGTTCATTCCGACATTTATCCTAATCCTGAGTACACCTAACAACGTAGACAGCCAATACTCAATAATAATTAGGGTTAGCCAGAGATGGTAGTTGAAATTGATATATATAATATATTATATATATATTATATATATATTATATATATATAATTTTTAATATTATAATTATATATTAATATTTATTATATAGTATAATATATAGTATATAAGAAGCGCTCCTAGTTCAGAGGTAGAGCACTCGCCTAGCACGCGAGAGGCAGGTTAAGACTGGGTGGAACGAGAAAATGGAGCTATTCTCTATATCTTCTAGCTCATCCTCAGACTTTTAATGAGTACTTGGGCAGCGTGCTTGCTATTAATGGGAGAACTTCAGTATTCCGATAGACTGACCACCAGCGGATTTTGCCGTTAGGCCCTTGTAACCCAGGACCTTTCTCGATGGGTCGCTGACTGTCGTGGTTTTTCTAGAAGACCATGACCTTTTCTGGGGGAGGACAGTTTTAAATATATATATATTATATAACTTATATATATATATTTATCTATATATATATATGTATATATATATATTGATATA
Organism: Trachelipus rathkii; assembly: GCA_015478945.1. Classification (NCBI taxonomy): domain Eukaryota; kingdom Metazoa; phylum Arthropoda; class Malacostraca; order Isopoda; family Trachelipodidae; genus Trachelipus; species Trachelipus rathkii. The sequence goes on along the minus strand of JABUQX010052718.1, from coordinate 22,640 downwards.
TTATTATATATAATAATAAGCGTTATATTAATAAGAGGTTTAAGAGCGGGCATGTCCTATGTGGTGGGTGCGAATATTCAGCATAGGAAGTATTGTCGTGTTCTTCTCTTAGCTCAACGGGGCGTAGTGGCAACACATTCGCGTTAATCTGCTAGGGTCCAGATTCGATTCCCAGCAAGGTTAATACAAAAGGCAATTTTTACAATTAGTAATTTTAATGTTAACGTTTTAATTATCAATAAATGACCCCCGTACTAAGTATGTTCACCATGTGCGGTACCCGCTGTTGGCTTGCCGGTGTAGGGGAAGAAGCGTTGCATGTCCTATCTTGGTGGGTGCATATATTCACATAAGGAAGTATTTGCCGTGTTCTCTTTTACCTCATCGGGCGAAGCGGACACACAATACGCGTTTTCTGCTATTGGTCCAGGTTCGATTCCAGCACAGATTAAATGCTTTAAAAGGAGTATTTTTTATTCTATGTAGGAATGAGACAATATGTTATTTATGGGTATTAGAATATAAATGCTAATATTTGCATCTTTTTTATGATAATTTCGAGTTTGACCTTAATAATTGTATATAATTTTTTCTCATTGGTGTATACTTTTCATTCACCGCGTAAAAGGGCGAAAACTGGGAATAAAAAATTGCAAGTTTAAAATTAATAATATATAGAATAGGAGACTATTTTAACGTTTTTATTTAAAAAAAAAAAAAAAAATTCATTACAAAATTTTATTAGAATTTATCAAGCATTTCAATACCAATAAAATATATTTCAACCTCTTTCAAACTACTTTTGAATTAATTAGCCAGATTTATTTTTCTCTCTTACTTCGGAAAACATGGTAAGTAACTAAAGCAAAACTAAAATGTTCGGTGAACTGTTCTTATCGTAAAATTCATTTTGCTTTCTCATTTATTTATTTTTTTTACTTAATAGCTTGATAGGTATATAAAGGAAATTATAAAGGTGAAATTTTTTTTATTTTATAGCGTTAGCTGCACGATTCGAGCAATTATTATTCCGTTTTTTTTTTGTTATGTTTTTTTTTTTTTTTTTTTTTTTTTTTTTTTTTTTTTTTTTTTTTGAGAAAAAAATCTGATTTTTTTGATTTTTTTTATGTTTTTGATTTTTTTGAGGATTCGTGACGTCACGCGAAATATAATTTGTAAACAAACTTTTCTTAAGTTCGATATAGTATTATTTTTTAAGTGATTTATTGAATTTTATTCCTTCTATATAATGGAAAATTAGGAAGGATTTTTTCAGATTGGTGACGTAGAAGTTAAATTGTAAACAATTTTTTGAGTTTCGATATATATTATTTTTTAGTGATTTATTCATCTGTGTAAATCAAACTAAAATGGGCTATAGTCTAATGAATCAATGGAACAGAAACTAAGAGTGTTACTGGACTTTTACGGATTATTTGTAATTTGTAAATGTTAACTCAGACAAAAGAAACCTGTTGAAACTGAAAAGTCCTTATTGACAATATCGTAGGAATTTGGACCAGAGTAGCTGTAGAATATTATTATTTTTTTTTATTTCTTTTGAAGTTAATACTTAAATTAAAAAAAAGAATATATATATATATAACTAGTATATATATATATATGTATAATATATTAATATAATATATATATATTATAATAATATATATATATATATATATATATACTATATATATTAAATTATTATATTTTAAATCAATAATATATATTAAAATATTAATATAATATAAAAAATATTTATTAAATATATTAATATTATATCTATATATATATAGTATAAAGCAAAAATCAAAAAATAAAAAACATGATTTTTGGGACAAAAGATCAAGTGCAAAAATCAAGTTGATTTATATCATTTGATTATTCCGTGCCTCCTTGGTTTTATCATTGTGGTTTTATGCAGGTTCTCACTAAATTTGTCAATTTCATTTTTTTTTTTTTTTTTTTTTTTTTTTTTTTAAGAGGCGCAAATACGGATGCAAAGTGTGAAAATGTAAATTAATTGATTCAATGTTATTTCCGTAATTGTTAATATCATAAAGGGTTCTCTCTATCTCTGTAATATATATAATATATAATATATGATAAGATTATAATATATTAATATATATATTATATTTATATATACTACTATAGTATATATATATATATAATATATATATATATATATATATATATATATTATTATATATATAATATATAATATATAATTATATATTATATATATATATATATATATATATATATTTATATATATATAATATATTATATATATATATATTATAATATATATATATATATTATAATCCGTATATTACTATATATATATCAGAGGGCGATTCTGCACTCGTGCTATCGTGCTCAGCACGAGTTAACCTTATAGATTACCTTTATTTTTGCATTTCATATGTTACGATAATTTTCTTATTTTTTCGAATTATTACTAATACGCAATATAAAAGAATAATGCAAAATTAAAACAAAATATAAGTATTAACGCTATTTAAAAAAGCTTAACCATTAAAAATGGCGGCAGCTATGCCCAAATCAAGGGGGATCCGGACGTGTCTGATTCTGAATTACACTACATAATTGTTTTTAATGTGTGTTATAATAATATGTTAAATACTATCTTATAAATAATAATTTTATAACAAAGTAATATTTATAAACAATAAATTACTTAAAAATACTAAAAACTTAACAATAATGGAAGGAAAATTAATTATAGTTATTATAATTAATTATAAATAATTATAAATGTTATCGTTACCTGAAAACCAAGAAAACGTTTAATAAAAAACATTTTTAGCAGAGAATATATCAAGTTTTATATATCGTATATATATTATATATATATATATATATATTTATATATATATTATTATATATATATATATATATATTATAATTATATATATATATATATATTATACTATTATATAGAGGAGAGAGAGGAGAGAGAGAGAGAGAAGAGAGATAGTAGTGAACATAGTAGAGTTGCCACTGAATATATAATAACTATATATATATATTATATGATTATATATATTATATATATATATATATATTATTATTATATATATTATACTATATATACTATAATAATTGATAAAATACCCTTTTAAGGATTTCACCTGCTGGGAATCAACTGAAACCTAGCGATAAACGCGTAGTGTATTTGACCACTACGCTAACCGATGAGCTAAAGAAGACGAACAATACTTCCATGTGATAATGCACCCACAAGATGACACACGCCGTGTTCTTCCCGTCACATCGTGCATAGGACAAAACAGGGTACCGACAATGTGAAAAATATTACTAACCGAGGGTCATATTTTATTTGATAAAGTACTGCACTGCTCGGAAGTATTGATATGTATTGATAAAATACCTTTTACATTTCACCTGCTGGATGACTGACCTAGAGATAAAACGTGTGTTTGACGCATAGCCACGAATGAGCTAAAGAAGAAACGAATACTACCTCTGGGTGAATAATGCCGCACAAGATAGGATGCCGCGTTCTTCTCAGCTCACATCGGGCAAGGCCAAAACAGGGTACGAACAGGTGAAATATACTTATAACGGGGTCATATTTTATGTAGAAAGTAAGCTACACTGTTCGCTAGTTTGATAGGTTGATAAAAATACACTTTAAGCTTTTCACCCTGCTGAGAATCGAACCTGAACTAGCAGATAACCGTATGTGTTTACATACGCCAAGATCTTAAAAACGGGGGTATTTTTTTATTATAATGATTGTTTTTCGTGTGATTCTTGATACACTCAAGCATTAATGTATTATAGGGGTTAATATTTTATAGTAAATATCCATTTATTTATTGGTTTCATTATTTTTATTGAGGTTGTTATCTGTAAAACGTCTACTTGACATGGTACGGAGCGTAGTTTGTACAAGTCTAATTTTGAAATGTGAACTGATGGAAAATGGCCTAGATAACCTAAAATAAATTAGAAAAGCAGCCTACTTATATAGTTAATATGGCTTTGTTCATGCAGAAATTGATCCTTCAAAGGTAAGAAAACTGGAAGATTGGAGCATCTTATGCAAATAGGCTAAGTGGTATACTAGATGCAACAGAAGCAAATCAATGGTAAATTAGAAAAGACATAAGACCAGTAATGACAACAATTGAAGAGAAAAAACTAAAAAAAAAGTGACAAATTCAACAAAACTCAATAGATGCAATGTTTTTTGGTTTCAACTCTTACAAAGTATAAGAAGTCAATAGCAATCTTTTGAAGTCAGATTGAAGTGTGGAAGGAATTCCAATCTTTTGGAGCAGGAGTTGAAGAAAAACAAAGATTTTGATATTTGTTCACAGTTTTTTGCTTACAAATGGAATGAGAAATAGACATGGGTGGAAATTTATCTTCAATAAGACAGCTCTGTGGTAATTCTTCGGAAGAAATTGTTCAAAGATTAAGAGAAGAATTTGTATCTTCATTAGAAGTTTTACAAAAATGATTTTTGAAATTTGTCAAATTGCTAGAAGCTAAGGTGTGGTACATTATAATTGGGTAATAGAAAATAAGAATTATAGATAAGTTGAGGATTAAATATATGTAAATGAGTCAAGAACAAGGAATCAGAGCGAAACGATAAAATGGAACTACAGAGAAGATATACCAAAGATAAAATGAAGAAATTTCCTTGGAATACTGCATTTAAAAGGTACTGGATCAAAAAGTTGGTAGAAAATGCATTGGATTGGCAGACAGAAGCAAAAGAGAGCATCACTTTTGGCCAATTTTTGAAATATCGGAAATTCAAAGTAAAATCTTTACGTTACAGTAGAGGAACAAGGTTTTATTTCTGAGAAAATGATAAAAGAAAATTAGCATTTTGATATGGGGCTACAACATATATACAAATGAGAAAAGTTATGTTTAAATTATAATGAAATTCAAAGCATTTCAGTCACGGTAAAATCAGCAATGGTCAAGAAGAAATGTGTTAGGATATGGAACAATTGAAGTAGAATCAGTTGTTGATGGAAAAATATCTATTATTTTTGAATGATGTTTGGTATGTTTCTGATATTAGAAAAATTTATTTTCAGTATGGTCAGGTCAGAATTATCATGCAAATAGGGAATTTATATATCCTTTTCTTCAAGTGAATTTATTTCTGGTATATGGGAGATTTTAGCTATCATTGCACTTTGAATAGCCCATCCTTTGGTTTACGATAGCCATTAAATTAGGCTTTTTTGTATAAATCTACATAAACTTGGTCCAGATATAAATTCACTATTTGGATGCTTATCATGAGCTGCCAATACTGAAAATAAATTTTCTTAATATCAGGAACATACCAAACTCATTCAAAAAATAATTGAGATATTTTCCTATCTACAACTGATTCTTCAATTGTTCCATATCCTAATACATTTGCTTCCTGACATTTGCCTGATTTTACCTTGGACCTTGTCCATTTCAGTTACAATAACTTTTTCATTGTTTATGTTGTATCCATTTAAATTAATTTTCTTATCATTTCTCCTGGTCTCTTTTGCATTTCTCTATGCTAACTTAAAAAGGATTTTTAGCTTTTGAATTTTCTATATTTAAATTTGCACTTCTTTCTGGCTTTCTTTCTTCTGGTCTGCCATTCATCATTTCTTGATTTTTGATCAGTGACTTTAAATGTCATAACGGCAATTATTTTTTTCATTTTTTCTGATACTATTTTCTCTGTAGTTTCCTTTTATTGCTTAAGCTTTGATGCCATCTTATTTGATTCTGTGCAAAGCCAAGTTACCAGATTATCTATAATTCTTATTTTCTATTACTTGAATCGACCATTAGTTTGGAAATTGAATATTCCTTGACAATTTCAAAAATCATAATATGAGAATTCTTGCATTACTTCATTTCTCTTGAATCTTGACAATTTTTCCTGAAGATAACAGAGCTGTTATTGAAGTAAATTCAGCCATTCCTATTTTCATTCTTTGTAAGCAAAAACTGTGAACAATAGTATAAACTTTCGTTTCTTGCAACTAATGCAAAAGATTGTGAGTTCCTTCACCTTCTCTGACTTCAAAGATTGCTTATTTGATTCTATATTGGCTTTAAGGTTGAACCAAAAACTTGCATCTGATTGAGTTTTTGTTGAATTTGTTCCTTTTTTTGGTATGCTTTTTTTCTCTTCATTGTTGTTGCAGTACTGGGTTCTTGTGGTATTTTTAATTTACCATTGATTGCTTCTGTTTGGCATTAGTAATTTTCTCATTGACCATATTTATATTCGATTAATATATACCTTGAAGTGGATCATTTTCTGCTTGACAATCTTATAACTATATATAGGCTGCTTTCTAATTTTATTTTAGGGTTTTTAGGCTATTTATCCATTTTCAGTTTCACTCACCCATGTAGACTTGTTACAACTACTCTCGGTACCATGTTGTAGAATCGTTTTTACGTAACAACTCAATAAAAAATGAACATAGAAAATTAAATTATATTACTATAAATATTAACCAATAATACATAATGTTGAGATGTATAAGAATACCGAAAACATCATTATAATAAAAATACCTTTTTAAGATCTGGCGTAGTGGTCAATACTAATACGCGTTTATAGCTAATACGCTTTTGTTGTTATTTACTTTATTTGTTATCTACTATCAATCTGCGAAAGTGTAGCTTATTTATGCAATAAATATGAACCGGTTACTAGTATTTTACCTGTGTGCGTACCCTGTTTGGCCTATGCCGATGGTGAGCCTGGATAGAACGCGGCATGCTATCTTGGTGGTGCATATATTCATAGGTGTATTGTCGTTTTCTTCTATTAGTCATCGTGGCGTGTGGTCAAACCCTGTTTATCTGCTAGGGTCCGGTTGATTCCCAGAGGTGAAATGTTTAAAAGGGGTATTTTTATAATACATATCAATACTGCGAGAGTGCATTTTTTAATAATAAATGCAAGCTCGTTGTAAGGTATTTTTTACATTTGTGCGGTTACCCTGTTTGGTCCATACCACGAGTGTGAGGGGAAGACAACGGGTGTTCTTCTTGGGTGGGTGCTATTATTACCATGGGAAGTATATTGTCTGTTCTTTTTGAGCTCAGTAGCGCTAGTGGTCAAACAATACGCGTTTATCTGCTAGGGTTCAGGTTCGATTCCAAGCAGGGTGAAATGCTTAAAAGGGTATTTTATCATATGATATATTATAATATATTATATTATATATATATATATATATATATTATATCATAATTTATATATATATATTATATAATTTATATATAATCAGTGGCGGAACTCTAGTAAATTTTTAACTACTCGTGGCTTCTTTCTCTTTTCCCTCTCTCTCTCTTTCTCTCTCTCCTATAAATATATATAATATACTTATATAATATATAATATATATATTATATATATTATATAATATATATTATAATATAATATTTATATATATAATATTTATAAGGTATATATTAAATACTTGAGATAATTCTGCTACAAATGTTTTATGTATTAAAACGTTTTTTTTGGTTGTTCATGGTTAGCGATTATTTCTAATATTATTATAATAATTTATATAATATAGATAATTTATGTAAATTTAGTTAGTTCTTTAGTATTTTTTTAAGTATTTATTTGTTTTATTAAATATTCATTGTTATATATATATTATTTATAATGTAGTATTTAACAGCCTTTCAAAATAACAGCATTAATAAACAATTTAATGTAGTGTATAATTCAGAATGTCAGACACGGTCGATCCGCCATCTGATTTGGGGCATGAGCGCCGCTTTTTAATGTAAAGCGTGTTTCTATAGGGGTTTCTGTAATATTTTTCGTTTTAATTTTGCATAATCTTTTATTTTTTATGTAATAATTTAAAAAATACAAAATTTTACGTAAAAAACTATGAATTGCAAAAATTCGGCCTTGTTTCTTATAATGTTAACGTGTGCTGAGCAGAGTAGATGAGTGCAGAAGCTCGCCTCATATATGATATAATATATTAATATAATATATACTATATATATATACTATATATATATATAATATATATATTATAAGTATTAATATATTATATATATATATATATAATATATATATTATATATTATATATTTTAATATATATATATATATATTATAATATATATTTATTTATATATTATTATATATAATTATATATATATATATATATAGTATATATATTTATATTATATATTATATATTATTATATAGTATATTATCAGAGATGAACTTCTATTAAATTTACATTTATGAAATAAACATTGATCAATTTAAAGATTTACTTTCACACAATTTGCTCAGATATTTGCCTGCTTAAAAAAAAAAAAAAAAAAAAAAAACATGATATTGACATTTAGTTGAGAATGCATAAAAACCCAATGATAAAACCAGGATGACGGAAAATCAATTGTCAAAATAACTGATTTTTTCACTTGTTTTTTGCTCCAATTTTGCTTTTTTGATTTTTTTGATTTTTTGGCTTTATATATATTATATAATAATATATTAATATATATATATAGTATAATTATATATAATATATATATATATATATATATTTATATATATATTATATATATATTATATATATATACCTAATATTATTATATATTAATATATATATATATTATATATATAATATATATAATCTTTTTTGTATATTAAGGTGGAATAAAGATACAAAATAAATTAATAATAATAATAGCAAGGCTACTCTGGTCCAAGTTCCTACTCTATTGTCATATATACTATTTTAAAGGTTTCTTTATGTTGATTGTGAGACATTTATCAATATTAATAAATAATCCGTAACAGTGAAATCTTAGTGTTGCGTTTCATTGTGTCATTGACTATAGGCCCTATTTTAAGATTTTATTTACTCAGATTTGAATAAATACTTAAAATAATAACTATATCGAACTCAAAAAAGCTTTGTTTAATTTACTTTCGAGTCAGATCTGAAATCCTTCTATTTTCATTTTGATTTTAATATTATTTAATTAAATCAATATCTTAAAAAATAATACTATATCGAACTAAAAAAAGTGTTTACAAATTATATTTCGCGTGACTTACGATTAAAAATAAAACATAAAAAAAAGAATAAAGGGGATAGATTTTTTTCTCAAAAACAAAAAAAAAAAAAAAAAAGAATAAAACAAAAACATGACCATGCAGTAAAACGGAATATTAATTTTGCTGAATCGTGCAGCTAAGGTTCTATACATGTTAAATTTAAAAAGTATGCATCTACATTATTAGTAAAAAATAAATAAATGAGACAGCAAAATTGAAATTTTACGAATAAGAAAGTTAACGAACTTTAGTTTTGCTTTAGTTACTTAGCCATGTTTTCGAGTAAGAGAGAAAAAAAATCTGGCTAATTAATTCAAAGGAGTTTGAAAGAGGTTGAAATATTTTTATGGTATTGGAAGAACATTATATATATAATAAATATTGTATGAATTAAATTTTTTTTTTTTTTAAATAAAGTTTAAAGAGGCTTTTTTTTTATCTATATAATTTTAAACTTGCAGTTGTATCCCAGTTTGCTTTTTTACGCGGTGAATGAAGTTACACCAATGAGAAAAAATTATATAACATTATTAATTTACCTCAACTAAATTAACAATTCATAAAAATTAAACTATTATTATTTATATCATAATTGATAAATAATGCACTGTCGCGTATTGATAGTATTGATAAAATAGCTCTCTTTAGCTTTAAATCTGTGGAATCGAACTGACTAGCGTAGCGTATGTGTTTGTCCGTTTCGACGATGAGGTAGAAGAAGAACATTGCAAAATTTATGGTGAATTATGTCACCACCAGATAGACATTGCAACGCTCTTCGTCACACTCGGCATGGCACAGGGTACGCGACATGGTGAAATCTAGTAAGGTTCATTTATTGACTAGTAACTGCGCTGCTCGCAGTCGTGATCAGGTATTGAATAATAAATTTTCTTTTAGATTCACTTGCTGGATCGAATTCTGGACCTAGGAGATAAAGGTATGTTGTTTTTGCCATACGCCATTAATGAGCTGAAGAAAGAAAGAACATACGTCATATGGTGAA
>JABUQX010052718.1:0-5000 GCA_015478945.1 Trachelipus rathkii | reverse complement strand
AATAAATTAATAATAAAACGAACAAAAATATATTTTTGAAAGGAAAAATGAGCTCACATTTTTGAGTGCTTATTTATCGGACATGTTACTGCAACTTAATTTTAGAGTTATTCTGGCCATCTCTCTCTCTCTCTCTCTCTATATAATATATAATATATATATTATATATAATATATATATAAATATTAATATATATATAAATATATATATATAATTATATAATATCATATTATAATATAATATTATATACTATATATATTATATATATATTTATATAATTATAGAGAGAGAGAGGAGATGTGTAGAGAGAGAGAGATGAAGAGAGATACTTCCTTTAATATTATTTCCTTTTTGTTCTGTCAGAATTTGTAAACATACACACCAGATGTATTTTTCCTAATGATAAATGTTTAAATTCTTGGAAGAGCTCTAGTGTCACATTCGTTTACACTGCAGTGTAAATGTGTTTTGTAGAGTAAATATAAATCCTGAATTCTTCGTGGCAGAATTTCGGCATTTTTTACATTTAGGTCATTTCTTACCAAATAACTGTTACATTATTGTGTAGTAACTCTTTGATGATAAGAAACTCATAGACTCTTATGACTGACAGACTTTTATAACTCTTAAGATTCTTCATGACTCTAGGAAATCTATGACTCTAGGAATTGTAGGACTTTTAGAACATCTAGGACTCTAGGGATTTTTAGGTTTCTTGGATTTCTTAGAGTACTAGGACTCTAGGATTGTAAGACCCGTTAAGAACTCTAGACCTTTTTATGATATATAGACTCTATGCATACTTAGGAAATCTCCTCCTAATTATTTAGAGTAGCATTTAAAATGATGTAAATTCAGAGTTGTTGTGGCTAATATATTTAATTTGGAATTTGGAACTGCGATACAGCTCTAAAACATTTGAGCCGTTTTAACGAATTTTATTTTGTCCTTATGCACTTTAAAGCGATCACACATGTACACACGCCCCGCACAACTACATTACGAAGTGGTAAATGGAAAAGATAACGGATAATGGTACGAGGTTTTCTATGCAGTTAAAACGCTTTTGATTTTGAACTTGACAAAAATAAGCCTTAGAATTTGAAAATGGTAACAAAATATGTGTCCTTAACCACACTGGATCAATCCAAAAAAATCTCAGCCTTTAAAACTTATTCTAGAAGGGCCTTTAGCAGTGCCCATCTGGTGCCGTTGATGTAGCCGGTTTACGAACCAGAAAGTCTAAGCTGTATTACATAAAGGCGTTTCTCTAATTATTTAAGACAACGAGGAAGCGAACCGTAGGGAGCTAATAATATGAAAAAAGCAGAGAACCGTATCTGTTAAAATATTTGCCAATCCAACACTGAAGAATATACATTTGAGGATATTTTATTTTATCGTGGGTTGTAAGATATAATATTTTCTCCTGTGTTAATTCAGGGTTCGAGGTCCTTCGGACGAAATTTTCTAAAAAGCAATTACCTAGGAGAGTTCTCGAGGCAGCCACCCATTAGATGCTTCCCGGAAAAGCGTTACCTTAGAGAGCTTCTTGAAAGCAGCACGTAAGACGCTTCCCGAAAGCGCTAGCCTAGAGCAGCTACCCGGAAAGCACTACCAAAGGTTTATGAGATAGCAGTCTACCTAGAGAACTTCCTGAAAGCAGCCTACTAGAGAGCTTCCCGAAAGCTGCTACTAAAGAGACTTCTCGAAACGCCAGCAACCTTAGAAGAGACTTTCCAGAAAAGCGCAGCTACTAGGAGAGCTTTTTTGAAAGCAGCTACCTAGAGAAATTTTTCCCAAAAAGCGCAGCTACAGGAAGAGCATTATCCGAAAGCTGCTACTAGAGAAGAGCCGTTCTCGAAAGCAGCAATCCCTTAGAGAGCGCTTCCAAAAGCAGCTACATAGGAGAGCTTCCAGGAAATCAGCTACCTAGAGAAGTTCTTGAACAAGCATTTCTAACGAGCTTCCCAAAAATCAGCTACTAGAGAGCTTTCCAAAAGCAGCTACTAGAGAGCGTCATTCTTCTTCAAAGAGAAAAAATGTTCGGAGAAACAAGCAGAACAAGGGCTTTTTAGAATAAATAATAAATAAAATGGTTCATTTTACTTATGTGGTAGTACTATTATTTATATATTTGTTTAATTGATATAGTACTTGGTTCATTGCTGAGATGTGGTGTGAACTGTGCGCTGTGAAGTAGCCATGTGAGCAATACTAAACTCTTAAAAAAAATTTGGAAATAATGCACGTAACAAGATATTTAAAGGTTTGAATATAGGATCATTCTATACACCAAGTGGCATCTAGGACGTGATTTTCTATACGTTTAAGAATTTGATATTCTTATGGGTACTAAAAATTTTGATGACTTAGGCGCAGTCTCCAAAATAGGTATTTAAAATATATTAAGGAATCGAAAGCAAAGTTAGTGAACCTTTTCTTCTTGCATTCCAGAAAACGAAAAATCACAAATGCCATTTCCGTCAATAAGGGAAAAATAGGTGCGCCACTGAGGAGGTTTTTGATGACTTCATAAAATTAGGTTTAAGTTATTTATCATAAACATAGAAGTTGTTTTTAAATCTTAAAATCACTCTGAAAAGTAATAAGAAAGAAAAGAGAGAGAAAGAGAGAGAAAGCAGAGGAGAGAGAGAGAGAGAGAGAGACGGAGAAAGAGAGAGAGAGAGAGAGAGTAGAGAGAGAAGAGCAGAGAGAGAGAGGACTTAACTTGGCAATTATAAATTTTTATTAAAATAACTCAATTTTTATAAACAAATGTAAAGACTCATTCAAAATTACAAAAGTTAGCAAGCATTCCTAATCCCTAATTACGAATGTGTCAGAGTTCGTCATACACAACAATTAATTACATATCTATTTTTCCTCACTAACTACAGATTAATAATATCTTCAAGAGGCAAAAGTTTTTTCACGGTTAGATATTAGATTTCCAGTACGCCCAAATGATTAATGGAAATATTTTTAGTAAAAATGGAATGTTAATCTTTTCGATGTTTTATAATCATTTCATTGCAATTAATACTTAATAACATTACAGTTTTGTGTATGGAGATATTCAACTTTTCAGACGTGATTTAAATTGGGACACCCATGAGCCGCAATGCTTCTCAAGAGAATGGAATAAATCAAATTCAGATATACATAACAGTTAAAGTACAATAACTCGTGTTGAGAATATAAATCTTCAAAAGTCTGAAAGCCCCATGTTGTGTATTATAAAGAGAAAAAATCTTAAATAGTATATAATATATATATATATATTATTATATTATATATATATATATAATATATATATATATATATATAATTATATATATATTATATATATATATATATATATATATATTATATATATATATAATATAAATTATATATGTGTTTGTGTGCGGCGCGTGTGATGTCATATTGTACTGTTTATGTATGTAGTGGCATTACGTAGTATATTACAAATAAAGAATTATGGAAAATGATAATATTTAATAGAGTGGTAAGATACTGTCTAGCATAACTGCTGTTCAAAAAAATCAACTTTGATAAAGATTTTCTTCATTTATCAATTTGAAAAGAAGACGCTACTTTGGGGTTGACATATTTTCATAGTTAGACCCATAATCTTACTTAATGGCAGATTTTACATAATAAAAGTGAATAGTTTTTATTTCACGCTTAAACAAACCTTAGATTAGGTCTCCGCCATGACAGAAAAGTCCTGTTTTTACAATGTGTCTATAAATATGGGAGAACAAACAATTAGGAAAAAGTGAGATATTTTCATATATTATGTTAAATTTAACGTTATACAAACTAACAAGCTTTTTCTCTCTACTCTCTCTCTCTCTCTCTCTCTCTGCCTCTCTCTCTCTCTCTCTCTCTCTCTCTCTCTCTCACTCTCTCTCTCTCTCTCTCTTCTCTCTTCTGCTGTACATCCTTACCAAGTAAAAGAAGTGACTTATTTTCTCTAAATTTTATCTTGCCACCAAGTGTGTTCATTCGAAATGGTTTAGTAAACATAAGGACGTTTCATGTTTTATTTATTCTGTGTTTTGGAATACCAAAAGATACGAAGAGACGAATCCATTTTCGGAGATTTTTTTGCGAGCATTAACAGCAACAGGACACGCTCATCTTGTAGTTTCACAACTTGTGTTATACCTTTGTATATTACATATATCGCTAATAATATATATATATATATATATATATATTATATATATAGAAGTAATATATATATATATATAAGTATATATATATATATATATATATATATATATGTAATATATATATATATATATATATATATAATATATAATATAATATATTAATATTAATATAGGTATATATAAATATATATATATATATATATATATATACTATATATAATATATATATATATATAGTATTAAATATATATATATATATATAATATTATATATATATTATATATAATAATATATATTATATATTTATATATATTATATATATTACTATATTAATATATATATAAAGATAAGCGATACAAGGTTAAAATTATTAGAGATACAAAAATGTATAGAAAAAGAAAGGATAAGAGAACAATATAAAGAGATAGAGGAGAGAGAGACGAGAGAGAGAGAGAGAGAGATGAGAAGAGAGAGACGGAAGAGATGAGTGAGGAGAGAGGATAGAGAGGGAGAGAGAGAGCAACTAGTAAAAGTAATATAGAGGGATAAAATGTTTAAATTGTTAGAATATTTTTAGAAGGAAGAAAGAATAATATATTTCTTAAAATTTCATGTTTGTTTAAAAAAAGAAGAACGGAAGTTATTGTATTTATATGGCATATAAAATTCATTTAATTTAACTTGCCAATTAGGTATTTAATAGGTCATATCTTTCTGCAAAGCGTTCATCAATTAGTTTCTTTCTTCTCTCTTTATGTTAAAAAGGGTACATAAAGAAATAAAAAAAATAGATACCCGCTAGATCTCTCTCTGTGT
>JABUQX010052717.1:0-15000 GCA_015478945.1 Trachelipus rathkii | reverse complement strand
TATATATATATTGATATATATATATATATATATATATATAAACTTCCTTTCCTTCCAGAGTGGTAACAAGGGGGAGGGGGGGGGACTACAGAAATCGAAGCTTTCAGGCCGGTTATGTCCAATGGCCTCATAGTCCTTTGCTACCAAGTTTCTATCTATAAACGGACCGAGTTTTATATTTTTGCTAATTCTCCACATAGGTAAGTTCATAATAGCTGCTCATGTCAAAGAGATCTCTGAGTACCAGCTTATCTCGTTCGCAAAATGATGAGTCGGTCTGAGTCAACTCTCCTACGCATTCACAGATTGGGACTGTTTTCCATGTTCTCAGGAGTCAGTACCTTCTTATTAATTAAAATAGTACCTTTAGAAATGTATCACTGTTGTACTTGTATATTATCAAATTGAAATGGTAAGTTATATATGTTGTTAAAACTTTAAATTAATTGAATGAATTCTTATTGAAGAGTGCTATGCAAAAAATAACCTTAATGTAATATATCTGATATTGTTATGTACATAGGAATGATATATAATCAATCAATGTTGTTAGCTACTTCAGATGTTATTTAGCATATAGAAAATAGCACTATCTTGATAAGTTATTGTTATAAGAATGTCAATATATTACGAAGTATCTGACATACATAGGTTAATTTTGTTTTTGAAAGCTGGCACCAGTGTGCCAGTAAAGCAATTGGTACAAGTTAAGAAAGATTTATTGTGTTACAATATAGGCTACAATATTTTACTAACGAGTTTGCTATAATATAAAGTGTTTTATATTTAGTTTCAACTGTAATATATATGAGATAACGTGTACTTTAGTTTGTCAAGTGCATTTACCTCTTATAGTAAGAGTAATTAAAAATCTGACCCTAGATACTGATATAATATGTTTAAGCTAAATCTGTGTGAAAGACTAGATATTAAATATATTCCAATGTGGATGTAGAAAGTCTATTGAGGCTGAATTTATATATTATTAAAGGATAATGTATTTCTTTAAAACCGAACCTCAAGATAGGTGATGAAGCTGCTGTAATCCGTTCATAGAAATTGTATTTTAAATAATATATAACTGTGCTTGCTCACTTAGTTATAACTAGCCAACATAGACTCATGATAATTAATGAATAGAAGGAGAGGAGGTGTAGCTGTCGAATAAAACGACTGAGCCAAGTGATCATATTCATTTCTCTTGTGTTCTTTTTCAGTCTTGCGTCCTTTAATAACTAACGGTGTGATTAGCAAATAATGGGGAAAGTAGCTGTATTTATCATATTAACGCATGGGGGGGGGGAGGTAAGTATGCTGAAGTTATATAGTAACAGTGAGATTGTGAATAGAATATAGAGGTATAGAATGTTCCCATAGTGAAGATAACACGAATGATGTTAAATCCAACAATTCGGTCATACAATCAACTATGAGACCTTTATATAACTCAAATAAATCTCCGCTTACACACAGGCCATATTTCAATGACTCGTTTCGTAATTCACGGTAAGGTCTACTAATTCTCAAGCTCATAGAGAACAGGCACCACTATTACGCCACTACAAATCATTCTCCACAGTCGAAAACCAGACTCAATTTACTTCACTAACATCATCTATTACTTTATATATCAGCAGAGTCCTACTTACCTCAGAAGTTAGATTGATTAGCACATATCAAACCACGATCAACTACTTTATGTTTATATTGAACTACTATATAGAGTTGAACAATATTAAACAATTACGAGAAGAAATTTGTAGTATATACGATATAGAAATCTGATATCAACATTCAAGAAAAACGTGTCTTATATCAGAAGTCATACAAAATTATGCCCTAAAATAATTGCATTACATGCTTTTTATAAGTAGTCGATCGTAGATGCGTTCAATATATCTGAGATTAAAACGCATTGGGAATAAAGTGAAGACCGTTATTTAAATAAATATCTTGGAATAAAGCTTACTAAAATTAGACTGGGATGCCAAATCAGATTACTTTATATAATATTTAAGTAATCAGTATATTACATATGACGATAGTGTCAATCTAATGAATCTGATAGGGAGTAAAATAGTCAGGAAGGATACATATTGTAGTACTGATAGCAAGATCTCTCGTAGTTGAATTGTATAGAAGAGGACCCGTATAGCAGGTTTGACCAGTTATCAAACATTGACTTCGGTTTATAATTTCATTATCTCACTGTAATAGACCTAATTACAGATAAATATAAAGCAAAGATTGGTATACTTGATTTGATAGTATATTTATTTAATATTATATATATATATATATAATATATATATATATAGTATGATTAAATATCCTCAGTATATATTAGTATTCACTATTTAAGATATCAAACGGTCTGTACCCCTCTCAGATGCCCTTTTTGCTATATCAAGTAGTAAGTATTAAAGATTATTAATACAAACAAGTAATTTGCTCCCCTGGCTTACACTCACACTTAAAAGTATATGATATTGAAGAACAATATAGATACAATAACTGTATACTCAGACCTAAGTGGACTCTATATCTCTTAGAGTAATGATTGTTGGTGTGATTGTGAGAAGAATATGATATAAAATTAATGTTATAAATATGAACGCATTAGGATTTAAGTATTGTGTGGTGTGAAAAAGTACTATGGTAAATGTGTGAATTAACTCAGAAGTAGTACATTGAAGATTAGTTTGATTCTATGATGGATATCAGATATATATGGAGATAAATCGCGCTGGTTAACCGGTAATGATATAATGGTGAGTGTTCTGGGATATCGACCGGTTATAGGAGATCTCGATAAGAGAAAAGTGAATATTGAGTCAGTTAAAGACATGCTATACTGGAAGATATATAATAGGTATGTGAATTTGGCATGATGACTAGAGAAGGTGCATTAACTAGGAGTGCAATGCGATATATAGGTATTGATAGATTAGGTGAAGGTTAATGAACCCCATATATGACATATATATTATTATAGATAATGGTATACTCACCCTTGAGGGTTCACATTCACAGTGGAATCATCTGTCCAATAGACTATTCTCTCTAGTCACCAAATAAGTTCAAGGTCAATGAGTCTTATCTTAATTATCTGAAATTATCTATAAGCATACTCACCTTGTACGCCCTTTCTTTGACTCATAATGTGACGGACAACATCACCTAAGGTAAGTCTAATTACCTTAGAGTATAGTTCTTGCGTAAGCATACCTTCGTGATGCTGTGCAACTTCAATCGACAGATTTGCTGTATTAGCAGCGAGCCAATTGGATTACAGTTCCATCACGATAACGCTTCATCCGCTCCATTCTTCACATATGATGTATACGAGTTTCTACTGTGTCTAAAACATCAAATCAATTACATGTTGGCTTCTGTCAGGCTCCCACTTTCCCGAAATAACTCGTGTGACTTCTAGCGCTATATTCCCCAAGCTAATAATGCTCCTCAATAGGGATTCAGATCTTCTATAGTACAGAGATATGACTATACATTGCGGATATGGCGATACGTTAACTAGCTGCGCTCTCATATACCCTACATCCCAATGAGATACGTTTCAGCGCCTGCTTCTAGCAGTGGAAGAACATTGGGAGACGTGTGTGGCTGTACTATAATCCCTAATGTGGATAATAATTACTTAAAGTAATTAGTGTGTTAAGTTATGTTGTTCTGTCTGGATTACGTAAGCATATTTATGAACGTATGGTCGGATATACCTTATATTTGACTACTACCTTTGCGATATATTATATATATATATATATATATATATATTATTATAATTATAATATAATATATATATTTAATATATATATATATTAACTTATATAATATAAATATATTTATATATATATATATTTTAATATTAATATATTATATATATATATTATATATATTAATAATATATATATATACTTAATTTATTAATATATTATATAATACATATATATATTATATATATTATAAGCTTATATATATTATTATCTATATATGTATATATATATAATATAAATTTATACATTACTTGCTGTAGCCGTCAAATATTCTTCGGTAGATTGAGAAACAGTCGTAGATTCGATTGAGGCAATTTCTGTTCTGAAAAGTGTGTGCTTATTGACCGCTTATTGACATTAGTGATGTTGTTGAATCTAAAGTTGATAATGATGATGAAAATGAAGATGTTGATGATGAAGAGGACCAAAAATTTGCTGGTGTTGTTGTTGTTTTTAATGTCTTTCCTATGTGCTGTTGTAGTATATAGTATAATTGCTGGTAGAGTTATGTTGCCATAACTGTTTTAACTTGTTGGGTTTTGTTTGTATTATGAGTGTTGTAGTTGTATATCGTGAAGATTGATATTTAGTTGTATTGATCGTTGTTGAGGAATATGTTGAAGTTGTTGGTATATTATTGGAGCAGAGGAAGTTGTTGTCGTTGTATCCCTTGCGGAAGATGTTTTGACTGTTTCTTCTGTAGGTAAAGCTTTTGTGGTAGAGTGTGTTGTAGCTGCTGTTGATAATGAAGTTGTCGTTGATGTATGTATTGCTAGCATGATGTCGTCGTTGCTGTATGCGCTGCTGAAGATGTTTTCGATGTTTCTTCTGTAGATGAAGGTTTTGAAGCAGATGGTGTTGTAGTTGTTGGTGATGGTGAAATTATTGTTGATGTATCCGTTGTTGAAGATAATTTGGCTGATTTTTCTGTAGATGAAGCTTCTGCTTCAGTTTCTTCCCACGTTGTATGCTTTTTTGTAGCTTTAGTAGTGTCCTTTATTGTCATAGTTGTTTTTGATGTCGATGATGGTGCGCTTGTTGTTTCATCAGTCCTTAAAGAGTTGGTTGTTTCTGTTGTTGATGGGGGTATTGTAGTCAAATCTGTTGTTGACGAATACTTGGTAGCGCTACTCGTATCTGTTTTATATTTTACTTGTACTTGTATTTGCACTTGTGCTTGTGCTTGAGCTTGTGCTTGGACTTGCACTTGCACTTGCACTTGCACCTGCACTTGTACTTGTACTTGTACTTGGACTTGGACTTGGACTTGGACTTGTACTTGTACTTGTACTTGTACTATATAGCTGAATGATATATTTATTATGCTGCATAACTTATAGTGTATCATTGTACCTACGTACTTGTGACTATTAAATACTTATGTATCCGTTGACGTTGTCCACTGATTGTAGGTAAGTTTAGTAACGTTAAGAATGTTGAATTTATTTTGTTAGTCGCTGCTTCTTATTAAACTATATTTAATTCGAATAATTATGTGATATTGACTGTCCTAAAGTATGGGCTTGATATTAACCTGAAGATGATTTGATAAAGAATCTGTCGTGGATGTATTGTAGTTGAGAAGGTTATCTTAAGATTGTATTCGACAAGATATTGTGGACAATAGTTGTGGTTGTACTTTGTAGAAGCGTTATACTATCTCAGTGGAAACGATGAGATTTTGTCAGTAGCTCCTTGTCCAGTCTTAGAGTGCAATCTTTAGAACTTTCTGAGTTGTTTATGTCGAAAGTGCTTCCTGACGTGGATGTAAATAGTATATATGATATATTATATTAACATTATATATAACACTATTGACTAGTTTTCAGTCTCTTATTGGTGGCTGAGACCTATTCATATGTGAAGGCTGTTACCGTAATCCTAAGAAAAGAAAGGCAAAATAATGAAATTTCATTTCTCAACATTTATTTTTTTAGTCGATTAGTTATGCTTGATTATAAAATTTTTTTTAGTTAAGAAGTTATATGTGTGTCTATTCATTATATTTAGCTGATTAGTACTGAACAAATATGCTATGATTTTTCTTATCTGATTCTACCCGCGGTTGTTATTAGTATATTAGTTAAATAATATTTCTACCTAAGGTATCTATTTAATATGACAATAAATATAATGACTCATTATTCGTATAATTATTTATTTACTTATATTAGAATATGTTGTATATAATATAATATAATGTATAATATAATATATATATACTTATATTAATATAAGTATTTTGTTACTACAAAAGCTTTCTATTTTGTCTCTGTTTAGTATATATTGATATATATATATAATATATGTATTTATATATATTATATATACCTATATATATTGCTTTACCTTAATATATATATATATGGCATATATATAGTATATAATACTATATATATAGGCTATAATCTATATCACTATAATTATAATAATACTTCATAATAATATCTTATAATAACGTAAGGGTTCGTAATTGCATTATATATTATATTACTACACTTACAATGTACATGATTTACATATTAATACTCTTAGATTAGTATACTATAGATTAATATGTAACTATTATAACGTATTCAATATCAATCTATTATTAGTGTATATCTCCCACGATATAAATATATATTTATACGCATATATTTAACCTCCTTCTTCCCGAGGTACATTCACCGAAATCGGAGGAGAAAACGATTTCAGCATGAAGCGTCCGAAATTAATTTGGTTCCTGCTTTTCATAGCAATACAAATGAATCGAGTGACGCCGTACCCAAATCGTTGCAGAAATGTTGGAAAGAGAGGATACGAATTTTTCAATTTGGAAAATAAACCGAAAGGTTCGTTTTACATTAAAAGGTTTCGAGAGGCTGAAGATTGCGAAAACGCGACTAAAAATTTATTTGAAAGTCCATCATTTGAGCTCGCCTACTCATTTAAAAACCTGTCCCAAAAATGGGGAAAAATTCGATTTCGATGAAAAGAAAATAAATTTCTGTCGAGTCGATTTCGTTAAAAACGTGAGGCTGAAATACGCGATATACGAGCACCACAAATTTAGATTTAGGGCCGTTTATAACAATACGGATACACTTCATTTTTCCGAAAGACTTTTTGATAATTCGAAGGTTTGCGGAATTTACCTTTCTCTGGAGTGCGCCAGAATGTGCGAAATGTTCGACGAATCCTCATCTTCATCTTCGTTTTCAGATATCGGAGAATTTTTTAATACCGCGATCGAAAATATCGATTACTTCTGGAATAAAAACGGGTGGTATAAAACCCTGATCGCGTTAATTCCAATACTGGTCATCCTCGCTATAATGATGATTATGAACGAAATACGCAAATCCACCCGCAAAGCGCAATGCGCTAAAATAACAAAAAAACAGAGGAAAAAAGATAACTTTGACAGTCTAGATGAAATCAAGAAGATAATGGATTATGAAAAAATCGATAAAAATATATCAATCGCAAAGAACGAAGAGGAAGAAAATAAAGTAACGCGAGATTCTGGATTAACATTCACGATACGAGTTAACAAGGAAAATATCGACAACAGTGGTACTAATAACTTGCGTTTCAGCGATAATTATCGCATAAGCGATCCTTTCGAGTTTAAGTATCCGTTTCACACTTCATCTTTAAAGAGATATACAGAGAGAGAACCTTTCTCAACTTCGACCCTTAGAAGCTACCCGGCGCGGAAAGACAACAACAGCCTACCGACGTTTGTAAGAGCTGCTCCATCACCATCACCCACCCCTATCCTTCTATATCTCTTCTGACCTATATTATAGTCTACCGATATTGTCACTCTCCTATTCGAATTAACTTCATTCCCTAGTTTAGTATATCCATCTCTATGAAAAGACAAAAGTCCAGACTTCTAAGAATTATATTATTTACCATTCATCGAATTTCTTATTTGGGTATTGTGATCGCATCAACTTACAACCATGCACTTTAGATGATAAATTTATATCATCGTAATATATTTTCGACTACGCCTCGTCACGCCGTCCTGTTCTCAGCTCGCCGCCATCGCCACCGTTTCCACCGCTTATTTCCATATTAACTAGTACTCAATCACTCACCCTATACCTATTACTGGCTCATAAAATAATAGAACGATATAGTGTAATTAATTAGATTAACCTAAGTCAATGAAATAACTTAAATTTATTGTAATTAAGTTCATTATAAATATCCAACTTATATAACGATAATAAAATATTAATATACTTATATATATTAAGTTTTCTCACTTTTTTATATTAACTGATATATTTTCACTCGTGACTAAAATATAATTATATCAATACCATTATGTAAATGTAAGTGGTGATATTCAGTGTGTTCCTATCTATATTCATATATTTGCACTGCCAATCCACGTTTAATGCTATTAGTGTTTATGAAAAATTTATATTTATTATTACTTTGTGTTGCTCCACAAGGGACTTTTCCAACCAGGCTGCCTGGGTGCTGCTGCTGCTGCTGCTGCTTTGCTGCTGCTGCTGCTGGCTTGCTGTTTGGTAAAGGGAGGGATCCCTCCGATTATAGACACTTGCGTGAGTCTGTTTAATTAATAAGGTTATTGCTTGATATGATATTGTAATTGATGATGATGATGACCGATATTAAATTATCGATTTTCTCGATGTTAAAGTATTTTTTAATTTTTACGTTTCCTAACTATACCTCACCCCCCAATATTTAATTATACATTTATGTATTTTAGATAATATTTAGTAACACAAAAGGTACCCACATTCTAACTCATTTTTATTTTATTTAATAACATTTATCTAATCAATCGAATTTTCATGTTTTATAAGGAATATTAAAATAATATAAGCATTCATATAAATAAATATTAAAAATATAAAATTCTATAAATATACTAAAATAATATAAATTAACAAAAAATAAAACCTCGTGGCGAGACAAAGTTTTTAGATTAAATTCCCAAATATCATCTGAAGTTAAACGATATGGCATTCAATTATAGGTAATCTATGTGTAAAATGCTCTCGGGGTATACAGTCGAACCCAGGTATCTTTCTTCGGACGCTATCGCTCGAAGAGCGCACCGGGTCTCGCTCTTGATGTTTATGAAGACGCGGGTTATATTTTAAAATCTTGAAAACCACAACCCGTGTTATTATTCTTCATTCATTTAATTGGGTTCGACTTCGTCTCCGACGAAATCGCTGTAGAGGAGATTAGTGTTTTCGTGGTATTCGAAATTCGTTATACATCGATTAATTTCTTCAACGGGGATCTTATCGGATATTTTTCCGAATTCCGTTTCTAACCACTTTCGGGCGTCGGGCGAATTAGCGGTTTGTATCCGCAATAATACCAAAAACATGTGTGTGTCGAGCAAAAAGTCGCAGGCGTCGCGGCACTGAGAATTACTCCAGCACAGCTTGAGAATCGGTACGATCATTTCCTCGCCCTTTGATCCCACGAATAAATTACATTCGCGAACGTGCTTCCTTATCGTTTCCATTAACGAAGCGAATAACCGTCCGGGCGAAATTTTGAACGATTTCAGTTTATCGCACACGCCCGTCGCGCAAATCTTCTCGGATTTATCGTAAAACGCGAAGTTTCGCTTTTCTTTGCAACTTATCCTTTTGTTGTCGGAAGATGTCGTAAACGGAGCGAGGGCGCACGAAGTCGAAGATCTCCTGGCAGCCGGTGCGACCTCTCGTTCAATCTTGACGATATGAGTTTTTGCGCACTGGTAGTTCGAGCAATACATGTAGGCGGAATTAGGTTTTGTCATCTCGCACAAAGTTGCGAAAAAGAAGTACTGCGCGAACGGCGAACGAAAATCTTCGGCGATCCCGGCAACAACCTTTCGAGGTTTTTTCGCAAGCGCCCCCGTTACATTTTCTTCTTGACCCTTACGACAGATCGATGAAGGCTTCATATACGAGCGGCCTTCACATCGCGGATCGGTACCTCCCTTTCTTCGAGACCGCAGTGCGAAGTTTTGGCGCAGAACTGTATTAGACGTTAGCAGCGGTCAGTGGAAGAAAGGTGAGAAGTTAGAGAGAGCATGTTCGAAACACAGGGAAATGGTATCGGGGAATAGTTGATAGAATGATTGCACGCTAAGCAATAGCGAGGGTGTGGGATCTACAAAGAGGCGGGGTATATTTAAGAAAAAAGAGAGAGAGAGGAGAGGGAGAGAGAGAGAGAGAGAGAGCAGAGGTGTAAGCGCGCAGTAGGCTCTGAGATCGATTTTCGATGTTACGGCGACAGTGTTTCTACTACGAGTCTCGATTGAGTTTGGCCGCCGAGACACAGAACGCGAGTGTGCATGTCGAAACAATTTAAGAACAGATTGAGATATACTTGTTCTCTACACGGACGCTAAGAGCGTGCAGTATTCTCTTTCGATACATCGCCTCCCCAAAAAAAAGGCGTTCAGATAGACTGTAACGCAGAGACCCTTCTTAGTATCAATAGAGTTAAAACTAGTTAACGTGGAGGTATTCGACATTGTTCGAGACTCTTAGCAGACCCGGATAAGAGGTTCTCCATTCGTTCCTGTCGAGTAGATTCAGTCCCGCGTCTTCTTACATTGTGGCGAAGAGAATGCGTCTCCTTCTTAACCAAACAAGTCGCGCTGCAAGCCCCTTTACTCCTCTCTTACGTCTTCCGGGGACGACTACGCATGCGTGTCTCCGCACAGTATAGCGTACTCGGCTTAACGTTTTAATACGAATCGGCGCTCGGAAAGCTCAGTCTGATCTTCATGCGGCGTGCGTGACTATTTTCATGACGATAACTATTCTGCATCGAGCTTCGTTAATTGTTGCTACGGTGGCTCTCGGACTTTCAGAGCACTTTTTTTCTGTTGGTAAGGAATATGTTTCCGACTTTAGGGGGCACTCCCGAATCTCAGATGAATTTGAAGCGCCGAGATTAAAATTTCTCCTCTCGGTACCGAGATTACTCTCTGGTTTTTTTATTAACCGTGACGCTTCTGGAATTCGAGCACTACTTTGCGCTTCTGATAAGACTAGAGAATAGCTGCAATCGCCTATAGAGTGGTTCACTTCGTCTTTGCATAATAAATATCCCTCTATAAATATATCATTTGGTTGACAAGCGACGGGTTCTGGATAGATAAGTGCGCACGCGCGGGCTCGCGCAATTACTCGCGCCTTAACTTTCATCTCGCGTATTTCTGCTTCGTGCCGCCGCACTTGCATCGCTCTCCTCCGCTAACAGATATTTCGCGAGTTTTATTTACCGGGTTTTACAAAGTCGGGAATTTAGAACAAATATTAAGCAAATGGTGCCTATTTCCTAGTACGCAAAATAATATTTAGGGACGGTTCGGCCTCGAAATTTCTCTACCCGTCCTTCTCGTGGGACGGGTCCGTAACGTGTCGTCGTCGTCGTGTTCTTCTTTACGATTACGCCCTCCCTTCCGGAAGTGCGGATTGACTGAAACTTTAATAATTTTCGTTGCAGTTCTGGATGTAATAAGGGGTCTCGATATTCATCGTGTCGCTCCATCGGCTTGTGGTTCGTCCACTCTTTTTTAACGGCTCTCTAATAGCCCATCAGCTCTGATTCACTGATAGGAGAATCGTTGAAATGACAGAGCAATACAGTTAATTCTTTTTCACGGAAGAGGATAATATCGAAATATTATAGCATCAATCCGTTCGGGGTGAACTAAGTTCATCGTCTATGGTTGTTCTTTATCCCAGCCTCATAGGTTAATTCCTGCGTACCGGTTGCTAAACCCTCCCATAACGTTATATGATATATTAATTAACCTATATATATAATTTCTCTCGATATAGAATGCTAAACTCTATTTCTGAGATTTTGATATCCACTGTACTCGATAACTATATAGGTTATTACTAGTGCGTCCTATTCGTCGGTGTGCGTGTTTATGATATGATGAGCTTACCGGATCTGTCTCGATAAATAAGGTGCTGGTCAGGTTATTGTCTTCTACTGTAAAAATATTATTCTAGCAGGTTATCTCGACCAGGTCAGAATATTAAGCGGCTATATGATTATTTAATTATTTATTCCTGATTAAGTCTTTACCTTCACGATTCCTCATTATATATAGTGTAATTCATGAATGATAGACAGGTAGTATATATTGACTTACGCTTGTGCTCTTCAGATTTTAATTAGGCCCGACATATGATTCACGTAGGCCGTAATTAATCTATCAAATATTACTTCTGTTATTGCGTCGATATATGGGCCAATCTGCCTTTCGTGAAGGGTGATCAAGTAGGGGTCTTTGTCATTTTCATTTTCTTTTATTTCTGTATTTTCATTTCTCATTCGCCGAGATTTATAATTTGAAGGTCGTGAGCCACATACTCGTACTCTTCAAATACTCGGTAACGACAAACTCAAAATCGGCAATAGGCTCTACGTGACTAAGTCCCAAACACTTACGGTGAATCGATAATGCTCTAGAACGAAGTCCTCTAACGAGGCGGGCTTCGCTTCTCTCATATATAAAACGTAATAAAGGATATTAACGCCTCCTTAATAATACTAGTTATTTTCACCCTTATTCCGTTATTAAATTTCTTCTTTTATAGGATTTTTTTTCATGGTGCGCAAGTCAGTCTGGCGTTCGACCCTCCTAAGTCAGGTCTGATATCAATTTTCCCGAATATACGTCGTGCTTAGGTTTATTCACTTTAAGTATTATTACCGATATAACGTGGTATACAATAATTATATCGAATACTGAAGGCTAAATTTTATTATTCCTTTCTCTTTTAACTTCGTTAGGCGTTTAACTCAAGGCATAGAATCTATAAAGAGAGAGAAGTATAAACTTTAATCCCGCGTTGTGTGCTTACATAGCGCGTCCTTCGCGCCAGTAACCCATATTTCTCATCTATCCAAATCTGGTATAGTGAGAAAAGCACAGCTCTGAGAAAACTTCAATCCACCACCAATACTCTCCGAATGGCCATTGTGTCCCGCTACAAACATACCTACGTTGATTTATATAATTTTCGTATAACGACTCACGTCTCTTTAAGTTTTACATTGCAAAAATATCTAGTAATCATAGGAGCAGAAGTGATGTTTGCTCTGAGCGATTAAAAGAACGTTCATCGCCGTCAGCTCGACTTGACCGACCTCTATTCAATTTCGGTACGAGGATGAACGGACGCTATATATATTTCCGTGAGAGCTAGACTGATTGTCTGCTGCTTACGTACCTGACGAAACAAGACTCGTATGAATACTCGTACAGTCCCCTCACTATTTTGACTTATGAAAACACTGAATAGGTATCGTAGGAGGTCAAATAACATATTGTTCTGTAGATCATTATAGATGAGTAGTAATAATAGACTAGGCCTGAAAACTAAATACGTTTATGACCCCTCGTTATTCAAATCTAGTGATCTTTACGATTTGGATTTATTACGATGGTCACGCCCTTACTGACTATTTATATTAGTAATCACTTATAGGTAATTATTTAGTTGATGATTGTCTAAAGATATATATCCTCTCTACGTTTTTGACTATCACTTAAGCGATTCTCCCTTTTTTTAGACGTTTCACGTCGCTCTCGAACAGGTCTTGGTGACGATTTTGCTTCCTTTGCGGCGTCCTATTGTGCATTCCGATTTAAAGTGATTCGACAACGTCTTTCCAGCGTCAATATATGCCCCAGCGAAGTCTTATGTTCTCCGATTCACCGTTTTTAAAACTGCGTCTTATACTAAATAAGACGTATTATATACCAGTGGCTCGCACATCGATGAACGCAGTAGGCGTGTCTATTGTATTCGCTTTCTGCAAATACCCCGGCGCCGACTGCTCGGAAAAATTAGTGAGCAGGTCCATGCCAACGTCCGATAAAGTATCATAACGGATTAGCTCGAATTCCAATAGGATGATTCCAGCGAAAGCTATCTCTAAAAAAGACGGTTACGATACGATTTCAAAAT
Source organism: Trachelipus rathkii (assembly GCA_015478945.1). NCBI lineage: Eukaryota > Metazoa > Arthropoda > Malacostraca > Isopoda > Trachelipodidae > Trachelipus > Trachelipus rathkii. Next base: position 1,226 of record JABUQX010052717.1, on the reverse strand, counting down.
TATACAGCACAGCATCAATCGCTGGTAAGTAAACCTACACTCCGGATGACATATCAAGAGAATCATATTTCATGTGATATACATCAGAAGGGTCCACTAGCTCTAGTCTGAAATGAACCGATTCCCGTAATTTATATTTATTTATTCGTTCGGGTGTTTGATAAAGTTCTCGATAAGGCACCCCTGCCGCCCGCTATCCCGCTCCGCAATCTGCTTTTCACTGATGCCTATGCACGTGCACCGTCCTCGGACGGCATGCTTTGACTAACTAGATAGATTTCGAGGCGCGTATATGGGCGCCTCCAAAAACATTTGCATTTTTCTCGTCGGCTCAGAATAAGTTATTTTCCATGTTAGAAATATTTTAAGATTCAGACGTTCGTTTCATAATCATTGGTACTGAGACTCAAAAAAGAGATAAATTACTGAAAGTCACTGTTTAAAACTACCTACTTAATAATTAGTTAGTATCGTTGTGTTGAAATTTATAAGAACAACATAAATCTTCTCGTAACAGGCTTCTCCAACATTGTTGTCCTCTGTTGAACGAAATAAAATCAACTTTCTAATTCTCTCAATACTTTATTCTCACGTTCTAAAGATTTCTTTTTGAAGCCGAACCCAACTCGATAGTTTACCTACTGTATTATCCTCATCTAGTACTCAGATCGACTCGATCGACGACGTACGTAACGTTCGATATGGTATGAGCGTACGTACAGGCGCGAAAACGTCGGTCACGAGTTGAAAATATCACTTCTACGAAAACCGGACATTTCTGGACGAGTGCAGAAGGGGCAAACTATACAATCCCTTCGGAGCGATGGCGTCCAATCCGTGTGGGTCTCCGTATCGAAAAACGAAGCCATCAACCTGGACTGGTTTTTCAGCAAAGTTTCTTGCTCTTCATCGCGAACGAAGCACAATATAGCGTCGTCCATAATCGATGCGGGGATTTCGCCGATACGGCTTCGTCGGTCGAAGTTAATCCCGTAAGCGTTGTTGCCAGTTCTTATATTCGCGTTGTCTAGTCCCAAAACGTTATTGAGCGTAAGGTCGTAATTTATACCGAATTCGTTTTTACTGGAGAAATAGTCCGCCGTATCCATGGCGATTAGTCTTTCCTTTATTCCGGGCTCCACGAACATTCGATTTCCTTCTATCTTAAAATGCGAGTTGTTGTACCTTTTTTTAAGCAAAGACATTTCCTCGAAATAATTTAAAGG
>JABUQX010052716.1:0-16614 GCA_015478945.1 Trachelipus rathkii | reverse complement strand
CCCCTCCTTGAATAGGGCTATGCCCGTGAGGTGTGAATTACCTAGAGAAGTTCCCCTCCTTGAATAGGGCTATGCCCGTGAGGTGTGAATTACTTAGAGAAGTTCCCCTCCTTGAATAGGGCTATGACCGTGAGGTGGTGATTACCTAGAGAAGTTCCCCTCTTGAATAGGGCTATGCCCGTGAGGTGTGAATTACCTAGAGAAGTTCCCCTCCTTGAATAGGGCTATGCCCGTGAGGTGTGAATTACCTAGAGAAGTTCCCCTCCTTGAATAGGGCTGTGCCCGTGAGGTGTGAATTACCTAGAGAAGTTCCCCTCCTTGAATAGGGCTGTGCCCGTGAGGTGTGAATTACCTAGAGAAGTTCCCCTCCTTGAATAGGGCTCTGCCCGTGAGGTGTGAATTACCTAGAGAAGTTCCCCTCCTTGAATAGGGCTATGCCCGTGAGGTGTGAATTACCTAGAGATCGATCCCCTTTTTTGAATAGGGCTATTGCCCGTGAGGTGTGAATCTTAGAGAGGTTCCCCTCCTTTAATTGGGGTAATGGCCGGGAGGTGTGAATTACTTGAGAGAGTTCCCCCCCTTGAAATGGGGCTGGCCCAGGGGTGAATTACAAGAGAAGTTTCCCTCCTTGAATAGGGCTATGCCCGTGAGTTGTGAATTACCTAGAGAAGTTCCCCTCCTTGAATAGGGCTATGCCCGTGAGGTGTGAATTACCTAGAGAAGTTCCCACCCTTGAATAGGGGGCTATGCCCGTGAGGTGTGAATTACCTAGAGAAGTTCCCGTCCTTGAATAGGGCTATGCCCGTGAGGTGTAAATTACCTAGAGAAGTTCCCCTCTCGAATAGGGCTATGCCCGTTGAGAAGTGAATTACCTAGAGAAGTTCCCCTCCTCTAATAGGGCTATGCCCTTGAGGTGTGAATTACCTAGAGAAGTTCCCCTCCTTGAATAGGGCTATGCCCGTGAGGTGTGAATTACCTAAAAAAGTTCCCCTCCTTGAATAGGGCTATGCCCGTGAGGTGTGAATTACCTAGAGAAGTTCCCCTCCTTGAATAGGGCTATGCCGTGAGGTGTGAATAACTAGAGAAGTTCCCTCTTGAATAGGGCTATGACCGTGAGGTGTGAATTACCTAGAGAAGTTCCCCTCCTTGAATAGGGCTATGCCCGTGAGGTGTGAATTACCTAGAGAAGTTCCCCTCCTTGAATAGGGCTATGCCCGTGAGGTGTGAATTACCTAGAGAAGTTCCCTTCCTTGAATAGGCCTATGCCCGTTAGGTGTGAATTACCTAGAGAAGTTCCCCTCCTTGAATAGGGCTATAACCGTGAGGTGTGAATTACCTAGAGAAGTTCCCCTCCTTGAATAGGGCTATGCCCTTGAGGTGGGAATTACCTAGAGAAGTTCCCCTCCTTGAATAGGGCTGCCGTGAAGTGTGACTTACCTAGAGAAGTTCCCCCCTTGATAGGGCTATGCCCGTGAGGTGTGAATTACTAGAGATGTTCCTCTCCTTGAATAGGGCTATGCCGTGAGGTGTGAATTACCTAGAGAAGTTCCCCTCCTTGAATAAGGCTATGCCCATGAGGTGTGAATTACCTAGAGAAGTTCCCCTCCTTGAATAGGGCTATGCCCGTGAGGTGTGAATTACCTAGAGAAGTTCCCCTCCTTGAATAGGCTATGCCCGTGAGGTGAATTACCTAGAGAAGTTCCTCCTTGAATAGGGCTTATGACCGTGAGGGTGTGAATTAACTAGAGAAGTTCCCCTCTTTGAATAGGGCTTTGCCTTGAAGTGGGAATTACCTAGAGAAGTTCCCTCCTTTAATAGGGCTATGCCAGTAGGTAGAAATTACCTATAGAAGTTCCCCTCCTTGAATAGGGCTATGCCCGTTGGGTGTTGTGAATTACTAGAGAAGTTCCCCTCTCGAATAGGGCTATGCCCGTGAGGAGTGAAATACCTAGAGAAGTTCCCCTCTTGAATAGTGCTATACCCGTGAGTGTGAATTACCTAGAGAAGTTCCCCTCCTTGAATAGGGCTATGCCCGTGAGGTGTGAATTACCTAGAGAAGTTCCCCTCCTTGAATAGGGCTATGCCCGTGAGGTGTAAATTATCTAGAGAAGTGCCATCCTTGAATAGGGCTATGCCCGTGAAAAAGTGAATTACCTAGAGAAGTTCCCTTCCTTTCAATAGGGCTATTGGCCGTGAAGGTGTGAATTACTAGGAGAAGCTCCTTCTTGTAATAGGGCTATGCCGTTGAGGTGTGAATTACCTAGCAGAAGTTAACTCCTTGAATTAGGGCTATGCCCGTGAGTGTGAGATTTACCAGAGAGTTCTCCTCCTTGAAGTAGGGCTATGCCGTAGGTGTGAATACTAGAGAAGTATTCCCCTCCTTGAATAGGCTATGCCCCTGAGGTTTGAATTACCTTTAGAAGTTCCCCCCCCTCCATACGGCTATGCCCGAGGGTGTGGTGAAATACCTAAAGAAAATTCCCCTCCTGAATGTGGCTTTAAGCCCGTGAGGTGTGATTTTCTTAGAGTACTTCTCCTCCTTTGATCAGGGCTATGCCCGTGAGGTTGTGAATTACCTAGAGAAGTTTCCTCCTTGAATAGGCTATGCCCGTGAGGTGTGAATTACCTAGAGAAGTTCCCCTCCTTGAATAGGGCTATGCCCGTGAAGTGTGAATTACCTAGAGAAGTTCTCCTCCTTGAATAGGGCTATGCCCGTGAGGTGTGAATTACCTAGAGAAGTTCCCCTCCTTGAATAGGGCTATGCCCGTGAGGTGTGAATTACCGAGAGAAGTTCCCCTCCTTGAATAGGGCTATGCCCGTGAGGTGTGAATTACCTAGAGAAGTTCCCCTCCTTGAATAGGGCTATGCCCGTGAGGTGTGAATAACCTAGAGAAGTTCCCCTCCTTGAATAGGGCTATGCCGTAGGTGTGGGAATTACTAGAGAAGTTCCCCTCTTGAATAGGGCTATGCCCGTGGTGTGAATTATCTAGAGAAGTTCTCCTCCTTGATCAGGGCTATTGCCCGTGAGGTGTGAATTCACCTAGAGGAGTTCCCTCCTTGAAAGGCTTGCCCGTGAGGTGTGAATTACCTAGAGAAGTTCCCCTCCTTTATAGGGCTATGCCCGTGAAGTGTGAATACCTAGAGAAGTTCTCTCTGAATAGGGCTATCCGTTGAGGTGTGAATTACTAGAAAGTTCCCCTCTTGAATAGGGCTATGCCCGTGAGGTGTGAATTACCTAGAGAAGTTCCCCTCCTTGAATAGGGCTATGCCCGTGAGGTGTGAATTACCTAGAGAAGTTCCCTTCCTCGAATAGGGCTATGCCCGTGAGGAGTGAAATACCTAGAGAAGTTCCCCTCTTTGAAAGAGCTATGCCCGTGAGGTGGATATACCTAAGGAAGATCACCTCCTGAATTAGAGCTATGCCCGTGAGGTGTGAATTACCTAGAGAAGTTCCCCTCCTTTAATAGGGCTATGCCCGTGAGGTGTGAATTACCTAGAGAAGTTCTGCTCCTTGAATAGGGCTATGCCCGTGAGGTGTGAATTACCTAGAGAAGTTCCCCTCCTTGAATAGGGCTATGCGTGTGAGGTGTGAATTACCTAGAGAAGTTACACTCCTTGAATAGGGCTATGCCCGTGAGGTGTGAATTACCTAGAGAAGTTCCCCTACTTGAATAGGGCTATGCCCGTGAGGTGTGAATTACCTAGAGAGTTCCCCTCCTCGAATAGGGCTATGCCGTTGAGGTGTAGAAAATACCTAGAGAAGTTCCCCTCTTTGAATAGGGGCTATGCCGTGAGGTGTGAATTACCGTAGAGAATTGCCGCCTTAAATAGAGCTATGCCCGTGAGGTGTGAATTACCTAGAGAAGTTCCCCTCCTTTAATAGGGCTATGCCCGTGAGGTGTGAATTACCAAGAGAAGTTTCCCTCCTTGAATAAGGCTATGCCCGTGAGGTGTGAATTAGCTAGAGAATTTTCCCTCCTTGAATAGGGCTATGCCCGTGAGGTGTGAATTACCTAGATAAGTTCCCCTCCTTGAATAGGGATATAACCGGGGGGGCTGGAATTACTAGGAGTTCCCTCTTGATAGGGCTAATGCCCTGAGGTGTGACTTACTAGAAAAGTTCTCCCCTCCTTGAATAGGCTATGCCCGTGAGGGTGAATTACCTAGAGAATTCCCCTCCTTGAATTATGCCCATGAGGTGTGAATTACCTAGAGAAGCTCCCCTCCTTGAATAGGGCTATGCCCGTGAGGTGTGAATTACCTAGAGAAGTTCCCCTCCTTGAATAGGGCTATGCCCGTGAGGTGTGAATTACCTAGAGAAGTTCCCCTCCTTGAATAGGGCTTGGCCATGAGTGTGAATTACCTAGAAGAAGTTCCCCTCTGAAGAGGCATGCCCGTGAGGGTGACAATTTACCTAGATAAGTTCCCTCCTTGAATAGGGCTATGCCCGTGAGGTGTGAATTACCTAGAGAAGTTCCCCTCCTTGAATAGGGCTATGCCCGTGAGGTGTGAGTTACCTAGAGAAGTTCCCCTCCTTGAATAGTTGGCTATGCCCTTGAGGTGTGAATTACCTAGAGAAGTTCCCACCCTTGAATAGGGCTATGCCCGTGAGGTGTGAATTACCTAGAGAAGTTCCCGTCCTTGAATAGGGCTATCCCGTGAGTGTGAATTACCTAGAGAAGTTCCACCTTCTTGAATAGGAGCTTATGCCGTGAGGTGTTAAATTATCTAGAGGAAGTTCCCCTCCCTATGAATAGGGCTTTTATGCCCCGTGAGGAGTGAATTACCTAGAGAAGTTCCCTCCTTGATAGGGCTTGCCCGTGAGCTATGAACTTACCTAGAGAAAGTCTCCCCTCCTTTGAATAGGGGCTATGCCCGTGAAGTGTGAGTTACCTAGAGAAGTTCCCCTCCTGAATAGGCTATTGCCGTGAGGTGTGAATTACCTAGAGAAGTTCCCCTCCTTGAATAGGGCTATGCCCGTGAGGTGTGAATTACCTAGAGAAGTTCCCCTCCTTGAATAGGGCTATGCCCTTGAGGTGTGAATTAACTAGAGAAGTTCCCTCCTTGAATAGGCTATGCCCGTGCAGGTGTAAATTACCTAGAGAAGTTCCGCCTCCTGAATAGGCTTAAGCCCGTGAGGTGAAATTACTAGAGAAGTTTCTCCTCCCTTGATCAGGGCTATGCCCGTGAGGTGTGAATTACCTGAGAAGTTCCCCTCCTTGAATAGGGCTATGCCCGTGAGGTGTGAATTACCTTAGAGAAGTTCCCCCTCCTTGAATAGGGCTATGCGTGAAGTGTGAATTCCCTAGAGAAGTTTCCCCTCCTTGAATAGGCTATGCCCGTGAGGTGTGAATTACCAAGAGAAGTTCCCCATCCTTGAAATAGGCAATGCCCGTGAGGTGTGGAATTACCTAGAGAAGTTCCACTCCTTGAATAGGGCTATTGCCCGTGATGGTGTGAATTACCTAGAGAATTCCCTCCTTGAATAGGGCTATAGCCCGGAGTGTGAATTACCTAAAGAAGTTCTTCTCTTTGAATAGGGCTATGCCCGTGAGGTGTGAATTACCTAGAGAAGTTCTCCTCCTTGAATAGGGCTATGCCCGTGAGGTGTGAATTACCTAGAGAAGTTCCCCTCCTTGAATAGGGCTATGCCCGTGAGGTGTGAATTACTTAGAAGTTCCCCTCCTTGAATAGGGCTCTGCCCGTGAGGTGTGAATTACCTAGAGAAGTTCCCCTCCTTGAATAGGGCTATGCCCGTGAGGTTAGAATTACCTAGAGAAGTTCCCCTCTTTGAATAGGGCTATGCCCGTGAGGTGTGAATTACCTAGAGAAGTTCCCCTCCTTTAATAGGGCTATGCCCCGTGAGGTGTGAATTACCTAGAGAAGTCCCCCCCCTGAAATAGGGCTATGCCCGTGAGGTGTGAATACCTAGAGAAGTTTCCCTCCTGAATAGGGGCATGCCGAGGTGTGAATTACCTAGAGAAGTTCCCCTCCTTGAATAGGGGGCTATGCCCGTGAGGTGTGAATTACCTAGAGAAGTTCCCACCCTTGAATAGGGGGCTATGCCCGTGAGGTGTGAATTACCTAGAGAAGTTCCCGTCCTTGAATAGGGCTATGCCCGTGAGGTGTAAATTACCTAGAGAAGTTCCCCTCCTTGAATAGGGCTGCCCGTGAGGTTGGAGTTACCTAGAGAAGTTCCCCTCCTCTAATAGGGCTATGCCCTTGAGGTGTGAATTACCTAGAGAAGTTCCCCTCCTTGAATAGGGCTATGCCCGTGAGGTGTGAATTACCTAAAGAAGTTCCCCTCCTTGAATAGGGCTATGCCCGTGAGGTGTGAATTACCTAAAGAAGTTCCCCTTCTTTGAATAGGGGCTATTGCCGTGAGGTGTAATTATATAGAGAAGTTCCCCTCCTTGAATGGCTATGCCCGTGAGGTGTGAATTAGTATAGAGAAGTTCCTTCCTTTAATATGGGCATGCCCGTGAGTGTGAATTACTAGGAAAAGTTCCCTCATTGAAAATTGCTATGCCCGTGAGGTGGTGAATTACCTTAGAGAAGTTCACTCCTTGAATAGGGCTATGCCCGTTGAGTGTGAATTACTAGAGAAGTTTCCCCTCCTTGAATAGGGCTATGCCGGTGAGGTGAATTACCCCAAGAAGTTCCCCTCCTTGAATTAGGGCTATGCCCGTGAGGTGTTAATTACCTAGAGAAGTTTCCCATCTCTTTGAATAGGGCTATGCCGTGAGGTGTGAATTACTCCTTACCAAAAGTTCCCCTCTTGATAGGGCGTATGGCCCGTGAGGTGTGAATATACCTAGAAAATTCCCCTTCCTGAATTAGATCTTATGCCCGTGAGGTGTGAATTACCTAGAGAAGTTCTCCTCCTTGAATAGGGCTATGCCCGTGAGGTGTGAATTACCAAGAGAAATTCCCCTCCTTCAATAGGGCTGTGCCCGTGAGGTGTGAATTACCTAGAGAATTCCCCTCCTTGAATAGGCTATGCCCGTGAGGAGTGAATTACCTAGAAGTTCCCTTCTTGAATAGGGCTATGCCCTGAGGTGGGAATTACCTAGAGAAGTTCCCCTCCTTGAATAGGGCTATGCCCGTGATGAGTGAATTACCTAGAGAAGTTCCCCTCCTTGAATAGGGCTATGCCCGTGAGGTGTGAATTACCTAGAGAAGTTCCCCCTCCTTGAATAGGGCTATGCCCGTGAGGTGTGAATTACCTAGAGAAGTTTCCCCTCCTTGAATAGGTCTATGCCGTGAGGTGTGAATTACCTAGAGAGTTCCCCTCCTTGAATAGGCTATGCCCGGATCCTAGGTAAAAATTACCTAGAGAAGTTCCCCTCCTTGATTAGGGCTATGCCCTGAGGTGTGAATTACATAGAGAAGTTTCTCCTCCTTGAATAGGGCTATGCCCGTGAGGTAGAATTTACCTAGAGAAGTTCCCCTCCTTTAATAGGGCTATGCCCGTGAGGTGAATTACCTAGAGAAGTTTCCCCTCCTTGGAATAGGGCTATGACCGTGAGGTGTGATTTACCTAGAGAAGTTCCCCTCCTTGAATAGGGCTATGCCCGTGAGGTGTGATTTACCTAGAGAAGTTCCCCTCCTTGAATAGGGCTATGCCCGTGAGGTGTGAATTACCTAGAGAAGTTCCCCTCCCTGAAAAGGGCTATGCCCGTGAGGTGTGAATTACCTAGAGAAGTTCCCCTCCTTGAATAGGGCTATGCCCGTGAGGTGTGAATTACCTAGAGAAGTTCTTCTCTTTGAATTGGCTATGCCCGTGAGTGTGAATACCTAGAGAAGTTTCCCTCCTTGAATAGGGCTGTGCCGTGAGTTGTGAATTACCTAGAGAAGTTTCCCCTCCTTGAATAGGGCTTGCCCGTGAGGTGTAAATAACCTAGAGAAGTTCCCCTCTGAATAGGCTCTGCCCGTGAGTGTGAATTACCTAGAGAAGTTCCCCTCCTTGAATAGGCTATGCCCGTGAGGTTGAATTACCTAGAAAGTTCCCCTTTTGAATAGGGCTATGCCGTGAGGTGTGAATTACTTTAGAGAGTTCCCTCCTTTCTGAAGGGGCTATGCCCGTGAGGTGTGAATTACCTAGAGAAGTTCCCCTCTTTGAATAGGGCTATGCCCGTGAGGTGTGAATTACCTAGAGAATTTTCCCTCCTTGAATAGGGCTATGCCCAGTGATGATATAAGGATATAATAGAGAAGTTCCCCATCCTTGAATAAGAGAAGAGACAATATGCCGTTGAGGATAGGAATTACCTAGAGGAAGTTCCCACCCTGAGTTAGGGGGGCTATGTCCGTGGAGGTGTGAATGTTAACTAGAGAGTCCGTCCTGAAATAGGCTATGCCGTGAGGTGTAAATTTACTAGAGAAGTTCCCCTCTCGAATAGGGCTTGCCCGTGAGATGTGAATTAACTAGAGAAGTTCCCCTCCTCTAATAGGGCTATGCCCGTGGGTTGTGAATTACCTAGAGAAGTTCCCCCTCCTTGTGAATAGGGCTATGCCGTTGAGGTGTGAATTACCTAAAGAAGTTCCCCTCCTTGAATAGGGCTATGGCCCGTGAGGTGTGAATTACCTAAAGAAGCTTCCCCTCTTGAATAGGGCTATGCCCGTGAGGTGTGAACTTTATATAGAGAAGTTCCCCTCCTGAATAGGCTATGCCCGTGAGGTTGTGAATTATATAGAGAAGTTCCCTTCCTTGAACAGGGCTATGCCCGTGAGGTGTGAATTAACCTAAAGAAGTTCCCTTCCTTGAATAGGGCTATGGCCCGTTGAGAGTTTGAATTACTAGAGGAAGTTCCCATCTTGGAATTAGGGGCTATGCCCGTTGAGGTGTGAATTACCTAGAGAAGTTCCCTTTTTTGAATAGGGCTATATGCCCGGTGAGGTGATGAATTACCTAGAGAAGTTCCCCTCCTTGAATAGGGCTATGCCCGTGAGGTGTGAATTACCTAGAGAAGTTCCCCTCCTTGAATAGGGCTATGCCCGTGAGGTGTGAATTACCTAGAGAAGATAAGTTCCCTCCTTGAATAGTGCTATGCCCGTGAGGTGTGAATTACTAGAGAATTTTCCTCCTTGAATAGGGCTATGCCCGTGAGGTGTGAATTACCTAGAGAAGTTCCCCTCCTTTAATAGGGCTATGCCCGTGAGGTGTGAATTACCAAGAGAAGTTTCCCTCCTTGAATAAGGCTATGCCCGTGAGGGTGAATTACTAGAGAAGTTCCCCTCCCTTGAATAGGGCTATGCCCGTGAGGTTGTGAATTACTAGAGAAGTTCCCTTTCTTGAATAGGGCTATGCCCGATGGGGAGTGAATTACCTAGAGAAGTTTCCTTCCTTGAATAGGCTATGCCCGTTGAGGTGTGAATTACCTAGGAAGTTCCCCTCCTTGAATAGGGCTATGCCCCGTGAGGTGGTGAATTACCTTGATAAGTTCTCCTCTTCGATACGGGCTACGCCCGTGAGGTAGTTTGAATACTAGAGAAGTTCCCTCTTTGAATAGGGCATGACCGTGAGGTGTGAATTACTAAGAGAAGTTCCCCTCCTTGAATAGGGCTATGCGCGTGAGGTGTGAATTATAAAGAAGTTCCCATCCTTGAATAGGGCTTATGCCCGTGAGGTCTGAATTACCTTGAGAAGTTCTCCCCTTGAATAGGGCTACGCCCGTGAGGTGTGAATTACCTAGAGAAGTTTCCCCTCTTTGAATAGGGCTATTCCCCGTGAGGTGTGATTACCTAGAGAAGTTCCCCCCTTGAATAGGGCTATCCCTTTAGGTGTGAATTACCTAGAGAGTTCATCTCCTTATAGGGCTAGCCGTGAGGTTGTGAATTACCTTAGAGAAGTTCCCCTCCTTTAATAGGGCTATTCCCGTGAGGTGTGTGAATTACATAGAGAAGTTCCCTCCTTGAATAGGGCTATGCCCGTGAAGTGTGATTACCTAAAGAAGTCCCCTCCTTGAATAGTCTATGCCCGTGAGGTGTGAATTACCTAGAGAGTTCCCCCTTGAATAGGGCGTGCCCGTGAGGTGTGAATCCAGAGAAGTTCCCTCCTTGAATAGGGCTCTTCCCGTGATGGTGTGAATTACCTAGAGAAGTTCCCCTCCTTGAATAGGGCTATGCCGTGAGGTGTGAATTACCTAGAGGAGTTAACCTTCCCCTCCTTGATAGGGCTATGCCCGTGAGGTTTAGAATTTTCTAGAGAAACTCCCCGTCCTTGAATAGGGTCTAATGCCCGTGATTTGTGAATTTCCTAAGAGAAGTTTCCCCTCCTTGAATAGCTTATGCCGTGAGGTGTGAATACTTTAGAGAAGTTTCCCCTAATTGAATAGTATGCGTGAGGTGGAGTTACCTAGAGAAGTTCCCCTCCTTTGATAGGGCTATGCCTGTGAGGGGTGAAATACCAGAGAAGTTCCCCTCTTGAATAGGGCTATCCCGTGCAGGTGTGAAATACCAGAGAAATTCCCGTCCTTTTGTAATTAGGGCTTGCCCGTGAGGTGTAAATTACTTAGAGAAGTTCCCCTCCTGGAATAGGGCTATGCCCGTGAAGTGTAGAATTACCTAGAGAAGTTCCCCTTCCTCTAATAGGGCTATTGCCCGTGAGGTGTGAATTACCTAGAGAAGTTCCCGTCCTTGAATAGGGCTATGCCGTGAAGTGTGAATGAATTACCTAGAGAAGTCCCCTCTTCGAATAGGGCTATTGCCCGTGAGGTGTGAATTACCTAGAGAGTTCGTCTCCTTGAATAGGGCTATGCCCAGGAGGTGTGAATTACCTAGAAAATTCCCCTCCTTGAATAGGGCTATGCCGTGATGGTGTGAATTACCTAATAAGTTCCCCTCTTGAATTAGGGCTATGCCCGTGAGGTGTGAATTACCTAGAGAAGTTCCCCTCCTTGAATAGGGCTATGCCCGTGAGGTGTGAATTACCTAGAGAAGTTCCCCTCCTTGAATAGGGCTATGCCCGTGATGTGAATTTACCTAGAGGAAGTTCCCCTCTTGAATTAGGGCTTATCCCGTGAGGTGTAATTACTAGAGAAGTTCCCTCCCTTGAATAGGGGCTAGCCCGTGAGGTGTGAATTACCTAGAGAAGTTCCCCTCCTTGAATAGGGCTGTGCCCGTGGGGAGTGAATTACCTAGAGAAGTTCCCTTCCTTGAATAGGGCTATGCCCGTGAGGTGTGAATTAACTAGAGAAGTTCCCCTCCTTGAATGGGCTATGCCCGTGAGGTGTGAATTACCTAGAGAAGTTCCCCTCCTTGAATAGGGCTATGCCCGTGAGGTGTGAATTACCTTGAGAAGTTCTCCTCCTTGAATAGAGCTAGCCCGGAGAGGATTACCTAGAAAGTTCCCCTCTTTGAATAGGGCTATGACCGTGAGGTGTGAATTACCTAGAGAAGTTCCCCTCCTCTAAATAGGGCTATGCCCGTGAGGTGTGAATTACCTAGATAAGTTCCACCCCTTGAATAGGGCTATGCTCCTGAGGTGTGTGAATTACCTAGAGAATTCCCCTCCTTGAATAGGCTATGCCCGTGAGGGTAGAATTACCTAGAGAAGTTTCCCCTCCTGAATTATGGCTATTGCCTGTTGAAGTGTTGAATTAAAGAAGTTCCCCTTCCTGATATAGGCTATGCCCGTGAGTGTGAATTACTAGGAGAAGTTCCCTCCTGAATAGGGCTATGCCCGTGAGGTGAATTACCTAGAGAAGTTCCCTCCTTGAATAGCGGCTCTGCCCGTGAGTGTGAATTACCTATAGAAGTTTCCCTCCTTGAATAGGCTATGCCCGGAGTGAAATACCTAGAGAAGTTACCCTTCTTGAATAGGACTGAGGTTAGAATTATCTAGAGAAACTCCCCTCGAATGGTCTATGCCGTGATTTGATGAATACCTAGAGAAAGTTCCCCCGAAAGGCATGCCCGTGAGATGTGAATACTAGAGAAAGTCTCCCTATGAATAGGGCTATGCCCGTTAGGTGGAGATACAGAGAAGCCCCCGAATAGGGCCAGCCTGGAGGGAATTACCTAGAAAGGTTCCCCTCCTTTGAATAGGGCTTATGCCCGTGAGGTTTGAATTACCAAGAGAAACCCCTCCTTGAATAGGGCTAGCCCGTAAGGTGTAAAATTACCTAGAGAAGCCCCGAAAGGGTAGCCGGAGGATATACCAGAGAAGCCCCTCCCATAGGGCTAGCCCGTGAGTGTGAATTACCTTGAGATTCCCGTCTTAATGAGGCAATAGCCGTGAGGTAACAGAAGTCCCCTCCTCGGGAATAGGGCTATGCCGCATGAGGGTGAATCCAGAGAACCCAAAGCATTGCCGTGAGGTGGAATACTAGAAGAAATTCCCCTCCTTGATCAGGCTATGCCGTCGACGGTGTGATATTACCTAGATAAGTTCCCCTCCTTGAATAGTGGTATGCTCCGGTGCAGTGCTGAATTACCTATAGAAGTTTCCATCCTTGAATAGGGCTATGACGTGAGTTATCGAATACCTAGAGAAGTTCCAGTCCTTGAATAGGGCTATGCCCTGTTGAGTGTAATTACCTAGGAGAAGTTCCCCTCCTTAATAGGCTATGCCCGTGAGGTGTGAATTACCTAGAGAAGTTTCCCCTCCTTGAATAGGGCCTATGCCCGGATGTAGAATTACCAGAGATAGTCCCCTCCTGAAAGGCGCGGGAGTGAAATACCTAGAGAAGTCCTTTCCTTGAATAGGGCTATGCCGTTGAGGTGAATAACTAGAGAAGTTCCCCTCCTTGAATGGGCTATTGCCCGTGAGGTGTGAATACCTAGAGAAGTCCCCTCCTTGAATTAGGCTATGCCCGTGAGGTGTGAATTACCTTGAGAAGTTCTTCTCCTTGAATAGGGCTAAGTGAGGTGTGAATTAACTAGAGAAGTTCCCCTTCTTGAATAGGCTATACCGGATGTGAATCCAAGAGCCCCCCGAAAGGGAGCCTAGTGGATACCTAGAGAAGTTAACCTCCAAGGGCAGCCGGAGGTAATTACCTAGAAAGCCCCTTAATAGGCTATGCCCGTGAGTAAGAATACAGAGAGCCCCTCCGAATAGGGCTATGCCCGTTGAAGGTTGTGAATTACCTAAAGAAGTTTCCCCTAATAGGCATCCCGTGATGGTGTGAAACCGGAAAGTCCCTCGCTGAAACTGGCCCGAGGTGAAACCAGAGAAGTTCCCCCGAAACCGCCCGGAGGGTAATTACCTAGAGAAGGTTTCCCTCCTGAATAGTGCTATGCCCGTTGAGGTGGTGAATTAACTAGAGAAGTTACCCTCTGAATAGGCTATGTCCCGTGAGGGTTTAGGAATTACTAGAGAACTCCCCTCTTGAATAGGTCTATTCCCGGATTGTGAATACCTAGAGAAGTTTCCCTCCTTGAATAGGGCTATGCCGTGAGATGTGAAAAGTTCCCCTACTTGGATAGGGCTATGCCCGTGAGGTTGTGAGTTACCTAGAGAAGTCCCCTCGAATAGGGCATGCCTGTGAGGTGTGAATTACTTAGAGAAATTCCCCTCCTTGAATAGGCTATGATGTGAATTACCTAGATAAGTTCCCTCCCTTATAGGGCATGCCTGTGAAGTGATATTTACCTAGAGAAAGTTCCAATCCTTGAATTAGGGCTATGACCGTGAGTTATGAATTACCCTAGAAGTTCCCATCCTTGAATAGGGCTATGCCCGTGATGGTGTGAATTACCTAAAGAAGTTTTCCCCTTCCTTGAATAGGGCTTTGCCAGTGAGGTGTGAATTACCTGAGAAGTTCCCCTCCTGAATAGGGCTATGCCCGTGATACCAAAGAAGTTCCTTCTTGAATAGGGCATGCCCGTGTGAGTGATGTGTAAATTACCTAGAGAAGTTCCTCCTTGATAGGGCTATGCCCGTGAGGTAGGAATTACCTAGAGAAGTTTCCTTTCCTTGAATAGGCTATGCCCGTGAGTGTGAATTACCTAGAGGAAGTTCCCTCCTTGAATAGGGCTTGCCCGTGAGTGGTGTGAATTACCTAGAAAAGTTCCCCTCCTTGAATAGGCTAATGCCGTGAGGTGTGGAATTACCTAGATGAAGTTCCCTCGCTTGAATAGGCTATGCCACGGTGAGGTGTGAATTACCTAGAGAAGTTTTCCCCTCCTTGAATAGGGCTATGTCCCGGTGAGGTGTAAATTACCTAGAGAGTCCCTCCTTGAATAGAGGCTAATGCCTGTGAGATGTGGAATTACCTAGAAGTAAGTCCCCTCCTTAAAGGGCTGTGCCGTGAGGTGTGAAACTAGAGAAGTTCCCCTCCTGAAATTGCTATGCCGTGAGGTGTGAATTACCTAGAGAAGTTCCCTCTTTGAATAGGGCTATGCCCCCGTGAGGTGTGCATTACCTAGAGAAGTTCCCCCCTTTGAATTTTATGGCTGTGCCGTGGTATGTGGATTATTACCTAAGAGAAGTTCCGCTCTTAAATAGTGGCTATGCCCAGTGGAGGTGTGAATTACCTAAAGAAGTTCCCCTCCTTGGAATAGGGGCTATGCCCGTGATGGTTTGATATTACCTTTAAGAGAAGTTCCCCATTTTTTGAATAGTGGCTATTGCCCGTGAGGTTGAATACCTAAGAGAAGTCCTCCTTGAATTAGGGCATGCGTGAGGTGTGAGATACCTAGAGAAGTTCTCCCTCCTTTAAATAGGCCTATGTCCTCTTTTTATATATTTTATTGTTCTGTCCCCTCCTTGTAAAGGGCTCTGCCCGTGAGGTGTGAATTACATAGAGAAGTTCCCCTCCTGAATATAGTGCTATGCCCGTGTGTGTGAATTACCTAGAGATAGTTCTCCTCCTTGAATTAAGGGCTATGCCCTGTGAGGTGTTATTAATTACTAGAGGAGTTCCTCTCCTTGTAATAGCTGTGCCTACGTGATGGTGTGAATTACCTGGATTCTCCTCCTTGTAAATTAGGGCTATTGCCCGTGAGGATGTGTTGAATTACCTAGAGAAGTTCCCCTCCTTGAAAGGCTATGGCCCGTTGGGTGATGTTAAATTCACCTAGGATTAGTTCCCTTCTGTGATATGTTATGCCCGTTGATGTGTGAATAACTTAGTTATAGTTCCCCTTCCTTAAATTAAGGGCAATGCCCTGTGAGCGTGTGTAATATATACCATGAGAGTTCCCCTCTTGGTAGGCTATGCCCTGTATGAGGTTTGATATTACCTGATAAATATTCTCCTCTTTGAATAGAGCATACGTCCCGTGAGGTGTGGTAATTACCGTAGATAAGTTAACCTCTTGAATAGGGCTATGTACCGTGATGGTTGTGAATTACCTTAGAGAGAGTTACCCCTCCTTGAATTAAGGCTATGGTGAAAGGTGTGAAATTACCTAGAGAAGTTCCCATCTTGAATTAGTGCTATGCCTCTTGTAAGGTGTGAACTTTACTAAGAAGTTCCCTCTTGATAGGGCTTTGCCCGTGAAGGTGTGAATTACCTTAGAATGAGTCTCCTCCTTCTGAATAGTGGCTCATATGCCCGTGGAGGTGTGATATTACCTAGAGAAGTTCCCCTCCTATTTGAATAGGTGCTATATGTGCCTCGTGAGTTGTAAATTACCTTAGAGAAAGTTCCCCTCCCTGATATAGGGCATGCCTCGTGAGGAGTGATTTATCCTAGAGAAGTTCCCTTCCTTGATTAGCTCTATGCCCGTGAGTTGTGAATTACACGAGTAAGTTCACCCTCCTTGTAATAGGGCTTATGCCCGTGTAGGTGTTGAATTACCTAGATAAATATTATTCCACCTCCTTGAATATGGCATATGCCCGTTGAGGTTTGATATTTACTAGAAGAGTGTCTCCTCACTGGATATAGGGCGCTATGCCGCGTGAGTGTGAATACCTATGAGAAGTTCGCCTTCCTGTTAATAGGGCTATGCCTAGTTGGCGTGAAGGGGTGAATACTAAGAAGTTCCCCTCTTGAGAGTAGGAGCATGCCGTGTGATGGTTGATGATATCTAGATTAAATCCACCTCCTTTGAATAGGGCATGTGCCGATGAGGTGAATAGATTCCAATAGAAGTTCCGGCCTCCGGTTGAATAGGGCTATGCACCGTGAGGTGTGAATTACCTAGAGAAGATTCCCGCTCGCGTTTGAATAGGGCTTATGCCCTTTGAAATGGTGTAGAAGTAGTTACCATTAGAGAAGTTCCCCTCTGTGAATAGGGCTGTGCCTGGTGGAGGGTGAATTAGCCTGAGAAGTTCCCCTCACTTTAATCTTTAGGGTATGCCCGTGAATGTGATAGCCTTAAAAGAAGTCCCTTCCTTAATAGGGGCTTATTGCCCCGTGAGGTTTGATATTATCCTAGAGATATAAAGGTTCCCTCCGTTAGAAATAGCGTATTGCCCGTAGGGTGTGAATTACCTAGAGAAGTGTCCCTTCCATGAATGAGGTCTATGGCCCGTGAGTTGGATGAATATACAGAGAAGTTCACCCTGCTTGAATAGTGTATGCCCGTGAGTGTGAAATGTACGCTAGAGAAGTCTCCTCCTTGAATAGGGCTATGCCCGTGAGGTGTGAAATTACCAGAGAAGTTCCCCTCCTTGATATGGCTTGCCCGTGAGGTGTTGAAATACTAGAGAAGTCCGCCTCC
>JABUQX010052715.1:27500-32683 GCA_015478945.1 Trachelipus rathkii | reverse complement strand
ATAAATTTGTAGTTAATAGCTTCTTTACAGCATTTGATTATATTATATAGAAATTAATTAATATATTAATCAATTTATTATTTAAAATACTAATATGTTATTAAATTGGGTTATAAATTAAAATGCTATAATAGTTTTACGTAGTATATATATATATATATAGCGTCATTAGGTACTATATATAATTAAGCCAATCAATAGAACTTATATTACACTATAAGTAAATACGTGTCACCTTTTAAGGATGGATTCACTTTTAAATATAGTGAATTTTCATCTTAAGTTAAACTTTAATTTATCCTGTTTAATAATATCCAATAAGTCATATTATACATTCTTTCAAACTATTTAGATATTTGTATGATCTGAGCAAAATAGAATTTTACCGCTTACAAATATTTAAAGAAGCTATAGTTATCTTATATAACGTATCGAGCGATAGTATATATAACAATTTGGTGAAAAAGAGTTTGTGCGTAGAGCGTTAGTCAGATACTATAAGCTTTTAAACATCTTACTATAAAGGATGATTATAGGTTTAAATATATTATATACAACTCAAAATAAAATTGTATACATAAAATTGAATGATAAATATTAATAATAAATAAAACTTTGGAAATAATTTATTTTCAGTTATTGAAATATTATTATATAGTATCTTTTTAAGTTGCTGTCTAATAAATTAATTTATCGAGTCTACAGTTGTGATGAATTGATTGAAGTAACCCTTATTATATATTATTCATCTATATGTTGTATACCTATATAAATTTACATTCATTAATCTAATTCACTTTGTGCCAAAGATAATCTTATCCAGTAGTGGATATTATTATAAAATTTTCATTTATAGTAAAAATAATATCGATTTAATATATATATTTTTTTTTATCTTATTATCTCCTTATATATATTAATAATATTAATAATATATATATATAAATAATTATATATTATTATTCTATATATATATATAATAATAGTAATATAATATAATTTTATATAATAAATCTGTACATAACTATTATCCTTTTTATGCAAATTGTTAATTGTAATATAATAATATATTATATATAACTAATATATATATAATTATATAATTAAAAACTTAAGAATATTCTATCATATATATATATTATTAATATATATATATAATATATGTGCATATATTATGATTAACTTAATAAGATAATATATAATATATATATATATTAATATATATAGATATTAATATATATAATATATATATATATATATTAATAATATTATTAATAGATAATATAAATATAATATATATAATAATCTATATATGTATATATATAATAATATATAGATATAATAATATAAATTATAATATATCATATTATATACGATACTGCGAATGATAGTTACTATTATTCCAGTGAGTAGTTACTTATCAAAACCAAGTTAGGTTACGCATCAAATATATAACGTATTCGCAGCTTAAATTTCTTGACATTTCTACTTTTTATAAAAACTAAAATATAGTTATTAAAAATATTACTGCAATTAAATTAGACAGTTTATGGCAACTTAACTTCAGTGACAATAATTGTAATACCCTAGTCAGCTGAAATAATACGACTAAATTTTCACAGATAAGAAGCATTCTTCAGATTTATTTAACCCGGGTTCCGGTCACGCCAGAATAGCCATATTAAAGACAATTTGTCTCTCTTAGAACGCGGCACTTTGGTCTATTATTGATTCTGTTTTGTCGTTATGGTTGCGCTACTTTTTTACCTACCCTAAGAGTGGAGTAGATTTTACGAATGGTGTCCTAAGCAAAGTTCCTTAGCCATAAGTTTAAGTATCTAATACAATTTCTAAAATAATGCATGATTTTCTCTAACTACAGGTTGCTCAAGCATACTTATTCTCTCAAATAGAATTATTATTAAAAGTAATCTGTTTTTCAGAATGTGCATAGATCTTATTGCTTTCTGCTCTCTTCAAAACCACGCTTTGAAAGTAGATAATTTTCTTTGTCTATGAAGTTGTAATTCACACTCCATAGTCAGGTTTTTCCCTTCTCTAAGATCACTAACAACAACCACGAGTATAAACGACTTACCTTATACTCTAACATCAAACACAGATATTCACGAGTCAACACTTATCACTCCACTACCCTATCAACACATCAGTGACAGCATCACACACATCATCACGTGCACCACGCGAGGCAACAGCACAACCAACCCACACCGCGACGAGCGAGCGACACAAGACATCCACCACCCAGCAAGGTCTCAGGTTCCCCTACGACGGAGCATGTCATAGACTTATATATAATTATCGTGACTGATTTCCTTAAAATGTCCCTTAGAATAAACCTAGCTACTGATATAATCACCAATCGAATAGATCTAGCCCTAGTATAGTAGTACTGCTACTGAGAGATAACCGTCTGACTAAGCCGTATTTATTCGGCTAGTAATTAGTGGACGTTTTATCACGCTGCCCCCTATAATATCTGAGATAAGGTTAATATCGTCACATAATTATTTGAAAAAATATAAATAAGATTTATCATCAAAATATTATCCCGTGGAAGTATCTACGACTATTTTATTCCGAGTAAATAGCAGCATTTTATGTGACTTAGATCTTCGACCTATATTTATTATAGGACTAAATCAAACGTGAACGTCCTAAATAAGATAAAGAGAAAATCCCGATCATCGTAAGTATCACCTCAGGTTCATCGATTATAAAACTAGTACCAATTATATCATCAGAGAAGTTGGGCACCTCGTTCGCGGGCCTTTTTTAAGGGAACATTACCACCGGCATCATTTCTAAAGGTAGATCTTATACGTGCGGACTAGCAGCAGCGCGTGGCCGCGGGAACCTACACGGAGCAAAACCGGTATAGCTCCCCGTCTTCGAGGCGACCGCGTCCCCGCGACCGTAACATTCAGGTCCATCAACCTCCGAGCTCAGTTTCACCTAAGAGAAGTCTCTGACATCGTATCTCCCGCTAAAAAACTGAAACATTTTAAGGATTATAGATTTCCGGTTCTATGATGGAAAGGCGAATGTCAACAAGAAGATTTGTTAATAGTTAAAACATATCTAAATATTGACTGTGTTAGGTCCTTACAAAAGAGATTTTGTAATTTATAAACATTATATGAAACTTTTAAAATGAAAATTAGAAACATTGAAATCTATTTACTAAAATCTCAGGATTAGTATCAAACATACTTTCATCAAAATGAATTTTCGTCTCACATAAGAGATACTAAAGAGATACCAAGCTTATTAACCCGTATTTTCAATTCAATTTAAGAGTATAGAGTCTACAACATTTTTACAATAACGTTAATGATTGAAATATAGGCAATTTTACACGATGCTGACCTCTTTTTTTTGCACCCTCTAATTAATTAATTTTAATTAAGTTCCCCTCCCCAAACAATAAGTTACTCGTTAATCTATTTGGCGCCTCTTACACACGTTTTTTGACTAGTATGAAATTACAATTTCTCATTTTTGATAATATATAGAAATTAAAAATGATATCAAAATATATCTGCTTAAGTGCCTAGCAAAAAAGAACAGGAGGACAGGAAGAGATATTGTCTCTCCCCGGAGTGAAAGGAAGGAGTGGCTTTTAGAGGTATTTAAAGTCGGTTCACTTTTCCATGGCATTGGAGTCTCTTAATTTTTTGCTCTTATACCTTACCGCTTTTAGAAAGAAGTCATCAAAAACACTTAAATAATAACGGGTCTCGTCACCTCTCATATCCTGAAAATATTTGACCACCCCTGTCCACAATAAGAATGTCTATTTCGTTCAAGATTTTATGTTAGAATCCATGAAAGCCTCGACCGCCTGCATGAGTCGATGGGCTGAAGTGCTCACGCTATCAGCGTGCGTGTAGCTATGATTAGTAGGTATAATATTAATATATATATACTATAGTATATAGTAATATATATATATATATATATAATAGTCTTATGTAATATATATCTATATATTATATCTTATATATTATATATATATATGATATATATACAGCGATAACTCTTTAATATTTGGGTGTCGCGGGGGTTCCTGGGCCCCTCCCCTACGGGGTATGGAATCAACGTTCCCCCCCCTGTGTTTCCCGTCGGCCCGAGCCCCCTCCTAGATTGTCGTGTAATACCTTTTACAAAATATATATATAATATATTATATATATATATATATATATATAATATATATATAATATTATATTATATATGATATATATATATATATATCTATATATATATACTCTATATCGTCCCTCCGCCGGCTCGAGCTCCCCCCAAAAAAAAAGCCAAGTTTTAAGTTATGTTATTTTTTTTTTTACATTTTTCTAGCTAAAATTCTTTACAAGGATTCCAAAATCGGTATTCCGTTTTTCTTGTAGCTATCGTAGTTTATGAGATATGGGAATCGTGGCTCTTCTAGAAGCTGCGCCATATTATATATATATATATATTATATATATTATATTATAATTACTTTATATATATATATCAATATATAATATATAGTATATATCTATATATATATATTATATATATAGTATATATATTATAGTTATTTTTACTAAAAATTCTTAAATATTTTCAGTTTAATGAATATATTTACTCAGCAAGGAAATCGTTCAAAATCTTTCATCTTTAAGAAGTTTTCTTTCGAATACATAAATGTATGGCAAAATAAGCAGAGTAGATGTGTTTACTTCAGCCCGCTATGGAATACTAAAAAAAAAGTATCTCATTTATTTGCTTTGGTAGATTCAATTTTAAACAAACTTTTAATCTTTGAGTGTATTTTTTTTATTTGCATAGAATCCTAAAACTGTAATAAAACATTTTAAAAACACAGTTCGAATAAATCTTTGAAATTCATATTACAAATATAAGAACACAACATGCACGCTTGGAATTTTAAAAAAAATGGCTTATTAATTATATAAAAGATATTTTCCTTTTGAAACGTTCCAAGTAATGCTGAGAATTTAATATAAACAAATTTGTAAAAATCTAGCTTTTTCCCAAATGGGTTTCCTCGTCATTAACAAAATTTAAATTATCGATAAATACGAAAGTCAGAAAGAAACTTAAGTTTACCTCAATATATATATCATATATATATATATATATATAATTATATA
>JABUQX010052715.1:12500-25000 GCA_015478945.1 Trachelipus rathkii | reverse complement strand
CCTACATTAATGAGGTACCAAAGTGAGGAGTAGTTCGTCGGGGTTTTGTGAAGCGATAGGGTGGATTTTTTTTTTAAAAAACTGCGATGAGCTTTTTGAGGGAATGGTGGTGGGGGGGGGGGCGCTTTCCTTTCGGCTTTCGTCATGTTTTGCTACCAACTATTCTGTTTCCGGTGTATGATGAGCACCTCACCCCCAATCTGGGGAAGGCAGGAAGATAAAGAAGAACGGGAACAATATATAAATAATTTTTCTTTTGAATAATGTAATTTTAAAATGAGGTACCGCACGAATAAAAATTTTAACTTCAAGGAAAAATTCTTAATTTTTCTTTAAAAAGTTTATCTTTGGAACTATAATTTTAAAATTGGGATCTTTCCCATATGACGGACCGTTGAATTTTCAAAAGAAAATTTGGGTAATATTCCATTTTAGGGTAGCCCTATCAAATATCGATTATTTTTTTCGTAAGTTATCGGACATCGTTGTTATCTATCATATATTATATATATATATATTATATATATTAATATATATATATATATATACTATATTATATATATAATATATATATTATATGATATATATATACTTGATAATTATTTTAGACTATAATATAATTATTATTAATCTTTCCTTTATTTATATTGTATGTTCATTTATATATTTCTATGTCCGTAATATATATATATATAATATGGGACGACCGCGTCGCCTACTGGAAGCGGCCTTTCTCAAAAGGGAGTATGTGGGGTGATCACTCCAACGAACGATCAGGGGTGCGCTATCAACTGAAAAATCGCCGAACAACTACTCCGTTTTGACGGTTTCTTACTTGTCCCTGAAAGAAACGGCGGACTCCTGCAAAGTGTCACGTGTTAAGCCTAAATACAGGGGGAGGAGACATACCACACTAGAAGGAGCTTAGCAAAAGGGGTTAACTCTGCCAAAGGTTGCTATTTTTCGCTTAACATGCTCCAGAATAAGGGTAGTTAATTTCAAAAAAAAAAATTTTAAGGGGCTCGAGCCGACGGTGGGGACAGAGGGGGGGGACGAAAGTCCCCTCGTTGTCCCCCGGTTGAGGTCGAGAGACCCTGACTCGTTCCATCTTTGCGATTTATTCTTAGGTATTCCTTTAGTTTAAAAACAAAACACTGTTCTTTGGCACTCTGAGACGCTCTAATTGCCTTTGAAATAATCGAAAAATCGATTACGTTCGTTCAATTTATATCGGTTAACATCCTTTCACAGGACAAGTTCTCTATATAGCATATATATCCATAATATATAACTTCGGGGCGGAGACTCGGCTAAATTTGCCAGCCCAGTTTAAGTTGGTTTCACGGTGTATCTCAGTACCTTTACAAAATAATTATACTATATTATCTACTAAGGGATTAGTATATAATACAATAATTTTTTTGAAAAACAAATTTATTAATCAATCTACAAAATTTTTTACCTACGGATGTCGGTAAATTTTTTCACTGAAATAGATCGAGGATTTCTTAGTACATTTTAAAGACCTTTCAAGGCTTAATTTAAGGGACCACGTGACACTCTAAACAATTAAAAAAAGAGAGGACAAACGAGTGAGTTATAGATCGACGTTCGATTCTACCAACTAGTAAGAGTGACTTTGAGAAGTTTGTGCTTCAGGATAAATTCGTTTTGAAGCTATCTATTCATAGGCAGGGATCTTTTAATGCAGAAATATATCTGAACCAATTAATTATGTATGAGAACTGACGCGTCTGAGTATCGGGAACATTAGACCACGGTATCGTACACATCGCTGTTATCTGGGATAGTCTCCGAGAAGACAACGTAAATAGATACGTTATATAAAATATTAAATATGATAAAAGAATTTAAAAAGAAAGATTTTGAAAGTTGTAGTATATAAATTTGCATAATATTTTTACTACCACTATTTTGATTGTTTTATTTTTAGTTTGCAATTATAATAATTATTTTTGTTAACCTAAGTGGGGGAATAACTCATAGGGTAACATGGCATGAGGTGCTCTAAGAAGCTTAAGAGGAAAACCAATGAAGTTCATATCATCCGTTACATTAAGGCAGGTATCCTGCCGGAATTACGATGTTGAGAATATTCGCTACAGCTGAGCGATGCAAGTACGGTTGCTTATATATATGGCACAGACTCTGTCGCGTGCAGCGCGCACTTACACTATATAAGAAGAAGCGAGACGAATCATGCCTTTTGCATGTACTGTTTTCCTGTTAGCTCCCTTGCATTCTCGTCTAGACATTTTCCCTATTGGTCAATTGATTTTTAATAATAACACCTCTTATACTAAACCTAAAAATTCAGCATCATCATACATCATTAACACTTGATATAGTATAGTAGGATAATATAGTATAATATTATATATATATATATATATATATATATATATATATATATATATATATATATATAATATACAAACGATTATACTTTTTATATACTATTAAAAATTGTTATCTTTTTATTCATCACAAAGTATACATTTATTAAGTATAGGATACGGTATTTACGCGTATGTCCCTGGACGGTAAAACTCATTCACCGAGGGATATGAGTAGGTGAGGTGGAGGTAGTTACACGGATGAAGGGTTCATGGTTCACCTCGAAATCGGCAGGTCACTTTATATATAATAAAAAACAGTATCTCAAGCCGAAGTTTATAGAAGTAATTTTTCCTTAATATAGTTACCTAAAAAAGTAAGACCCGAAAACGAGAATGCCGTTTATAAATACCTATTATACGTGACTATACCTTGACGTTTACCGAGTACTTTCATTTTTCACCCTTTTTGAGTGGATCATTATTCTAATACGGCCCTAAAATAAAACATATAGAGGGTAAGAGATCTAATAAGATTTCTAATCATTTATAATCGTCTTACGTAAAAACAGTGCGTGCCAATCGTAAAGAAATAATTATCTAGTAGAAAACCAATTTTTTTATTTTTCTATATAAGTTTTTACTTAATTATGATTGTCACCTGGCATTTCTCAGCATAATCACATTCTTGTTAGTAGGTGGGCACACTCGGAATACTGTAGCATAACTGAAACATTCGGGAAAAATATTAGGAGCGCTTTCGAGCATATAATTTGTTTATTATACACTCTCGCACACTCTCGATCAGGTAATTACCCTAACTAAAGCAGACTATTGCAACCAATCGAAATTTTGGCGATGTCTTGTTTAGCAAAGGATTTTTGGAGTTTTTATCTTCGAGATGACTGCGTATTAAGAAACTTCCAACTATAAATTTTTTAAATAGTTTTGGGGTACAGAACCTCTGGTGAATCGTGTTAGCTCACGCATTTGTAAAAACTTCGAACAAGCCCCTTTATAAAAACTTACAACTTCATAGTCTCCCTCTATCGGCTCACAGATTCTAAAACAATGCGCTTAACATAACGCAAAAAATACTAAAAATTATATAATATATTCAAATATAAAGTTAATAAAGTAGAGTAATAAATAAACAGTAATTTAATTATTCATAAGAATATTACATATATATAATAGTTATTAAAGTCGTTATAATCAATTATTATTTTAATATACAAAAGTACGGTAAGAATAAATAAATATTATATTCAAATTATAATACGTATATTTATATATTATGGAATTCGATTTACATGAAAGTGATAATCAGGCTATTGTATAATTATTTATTTTTATCTATAAAATATTCTAACTGAATAGTTACTATATACACCTAATAAACCTATTATCACAGAAGAAAACGGTAACTCATTATTTATAGGGGTACATAAGTATTTAGAGAATAAAAATTAAGAGAATAGGAAAATATAGTATAAGTCCTACACAGGAATAATAATTGATAGATAGATAATATATTCGATAGTCCGATAAGAATAAATATAGTACCCTTTCCACTATATTATATATATTATAACTCTAATTATATATTAAATTTTTTATATCTACTATATTATTTGGTTTAGAGTAGCTAAATATTTTATATTTATTTTTCACTTAGTCACTTCTTAAAATTATAAAATTACACTACACCACCATTTATAAAACATTATCTTTAATAATGATATCATATTCTCAATCAATCAAATATCTATATAATAATCACGTAGGAATCTTATATCTTAATTAATAAATGTATTTACGTTTTATCATTCGAAAATATTATTAAAACTATATTATATAGTGACATAGTTTATCACGTGTCCGGACGTGAACTGCGCTCGAAGTTGGTGCTGATTACTCTGAGTTCTCTGAGTGTGGACGTGCTTTGAAAAGTTGTGCTCCCTTCTTGTCGACAATTGCTCTTTGTATCTTCTGAGTCTCATTATTCATTGGATACTGTTTTTTAATGTGTTACTTGATTATCCTAATTGTCCCAAAACAGGCCCGAAACGAAATTCTAAAAGTATATCTGTGATAGTGATTAATTGTGTGTGAGTGTAGTGTCTTTTTTTTAAAAACCCGTTCTTTTTTGTCTTCGCCATCATTTCTTCCTGTTCTTTTTTCTTAGTTTCTGAGAGGGACTGCATCTTTTGCCATCTCTTTTGTCGAATCAGCTCTAGCAGAACTTAAATAGTATCAATTCGTATCTTCGGAGATTCTTGTAACCATTCAGTGGTTGGAGTTTAAAGAGATAATTATCAAGTTAAATATTAGTTTTATATTTTCAAATTATTTTGCACATTTATTTTTTCTTTTTCTGTATCATATTGGTTTATTTTAGTGAGAGAGGGGACTTATAACGGAAGTGTTAGACAACATGCCTTGTATTGGGTTATGTACTGTGATAGTCAGTAATTAGGGGCCTTCTGTTTTATATATCAAATGAGAATAGTAGACTTAAACGAGTTATGTTATAAAGTAATAGGAAATGGTCCACTGTTTTTTCAATTTGGGTTTTTTTTTCATGTTCAGGTTTGTATTTTCGGTTGGTGTAATACAAATTTTTCCATGGGAGGGATAAAACAAAGTGTCTCTTAAAGAGTTTATTTATAAGGTAACTTGTCGGTTTACGTAGGGTAGTAACGTAATAACTTTCGGTGAATTTGCTGCTTCGGGTGGTTCGTCCCTCGGGGATCTCTTGATGTTTAAGATATAGATTTTACGATGCTCAGAATTGTTTTTAAGTTGGGATTTAGTTTATTCAATTTTATCACGAGGCAGATCATAATAATATTCGGTATTTAGTCTATTCAATGAGGGGTTGGAGAGTTCTTATTGTGGTGGACTGTGTGGAGTCGTGTTTGTGTGTTTAGATGTGGTTTGAAAGATGGCACATTTGCATAGACTTGGGCTTTTTTCTATTAACTTTTATCACTTCAACTATACAAGCGTCCGACCGGACTAAACTACTACACTTACGTCTCTGTTTGCATATCAATCGGTAATCTAATATCTACTGACCCTACCTTGGAATATTGCTTCAACCTGTGCTGCATGACATCGAGATAGGGCTTAAGAATTCACCTCATAAGGGGCTCATTTATAAAATGTATCTTAATATGCACTTTATTTCATAATTTCCGGTCTGAAGGGTGGAGTGTGGTGCCTCTGACTACAGGTAACGATATAATAAAAACAAAAATTTTTAAAATTCACAATACATATGTAACACCGTATCACGTGTAATCTCGAATCTCTCATTACCATTCGTAATGCTGGTTGATAGGAGCTCAAAGAACTCTTCTCTTCCGTTGTCTACACGTAAACATCCAACATTATCTTCGAGTGCTTACACGCCTACTTGTTTCTCCTAACAGAACAGCATATTTCACGCTACATTTCTTTGTCTATCCTTAACGTACCGGAGGTTAAATCTCTTATATTAACTGACAACAATGATGAGATCAAATGTGCCGGCAGGCAGGGATATACCTTGCTCGTCCGTGGGGAGTATAAACTTACACATTCAGGCGGGCTAGTTTCAGTACAATGGCACTATAGTAAACGTGCCGGGGGAATAGTGGCTCTCGGATAGTAGAAACCGTGCGAAGATGCTATAATAAATATGTTTTAATAAAGTACCCTATGTCCATTAATAACATATAGAATTTATAAATGACAAAATTAATAAAATAAGAAAAATTAAAATAATCAAAATAAAAAATATAATATATACAATATATACTATATATATATAAAAGATATAATAAATAATATATATAACAAGATTATAGAATGTATAGAATTTATATAATATAATTTAAAACAAAAACTTTCGTTTTCGAAAAAATATTAAGAAATATTTCGGTAATAAAATGAAATTAAAAATAACACAACTAAAATATTTCAACCAATAAGTGATAATGGATAAAATGGGAACTTTGAAATATAAAGGGTCTCAAATCACCAACGGACTCGATAAATTTTTTACAGCAACTTAAAAACACTACATAATTCAATATCGAATACAAATATATTTCCAAAGTTTTTTTTTCATCAATTTATGCAATTTATTTTCGTTGATATTTAACACTTACCTCCTTTTAAAGACTGTTAAAAGCTATGTTCTGACACGCTCCGCAAAACTTTCCAAAATTTATTATCGCAGTTCGTTAAAGAACTAGCTCGTACATTTGTAGGGAAAATTTCTTTTTCAGATCACAAATCTAAAAAGTTTGAAGAATGTTAGCTTTTGGACTTATTAAACGAATTTAATAATCCACGACTACAGAAACGTATATGTTGGGTGGCACGTTACCTATGTGTAAATAGTTCTTTGATTGAGCCTATTGTACCATGAACGCTATATCGAAACTATTTATGCATTTAATTGCGCAATATCATATGTTTAATAACGTTTGAGTAAATTTCTATATAAAATCAACAAAGAAAAATCTAATTGAACTGACCAGACGGCCTCTCTAGGCGAAAGATGCTTGTCCGCGTTGCGTACGTTATTAACTGGCAAGGCGGCCTCCCTACGAAAAAGATGCTGATCCGCGTTGCGTGCGCTTTTAGCTGGCAAGGCGGTCCCTTTAGGAAAAAGATGCTTATCCGCAGTACGTGCGGTTGGTTTAGCGAAAATTTGGTTCGAATCCTTTGTTCTCCCCCCTCTAGGCCCTCGGGCCTGGGGTAACTGCTCTTCACTTTTTCTGAAGTTTCTTATTCTCTTAAGATTCCCATCAGAAAATTCTCTCACTCAAAAATTTATTTAATATTCTGTGGTAAGATCGGCAAAGATCGAATGTCTATCTCTCCTACCCTCCAGAGTAGACAAGTTTTTTATGCACGAAACTAGACAGTATTAAAGTCATTATGGAATGTTTAGACAGAGAAATATTTGCCACCCCTACAGAATGTGTCCCAACTATGCTCATCATCTCGTTATCCAAACTCACTGAGAATTGTAGTGGAGGTAGTCGTTTTTCTCAATGCAGGCGTAAAGATAGTTGGAATTACATCCTGTATTTCTCCCGTTTCAACACCGTGGTTATGCTCTCACGTTCTCGTACCCTTAAATCTCGGTCTTTATCGGCAGGGTTATTACTTTAAGTTTCCCTCTTTTTCCAATTGCTTGAGCCGCCGGGCGGTGATAATACTGACGCTGCTTCCAGTGTCAACCAAAACTTTGGTCTTCGCCTCCCTACTACTCAAAGATGGAGCAAGGTAGACATTCGTATAAAAGTGCCGTCCCAAGCCGTTAAAAGGTTGTTGTAACGACTTATTTTTCTTTCTTTTTTGCCTAGTTCATTTCATTCCACCCCTATCTCTTTAAACTTTTTTTCATCACTCTTCATCCTCTCCTTGCCGATTCTAAAAAGTTTCCCATTCTCCTTATACATATCTTTTTCGGGATGAAGAAGCTATTCTAATCTTATACTCTTCCTTCTCACGCATACTCTTACCCTTCTTCATTCTCACTTCAAATCTTTCTTTTGGCTTGGCTCTCCGCACAATATACTCTACGCGTTGGTCTCTATTACCTTATTTCCGCATCAGAGGTCTCCTATCTAGTACCTCCTTGTTTCTTGGGAAAGTCCTTAGGCCATCGCCCTTTGTCTGGGTTGTAATTTATTCGAGTCTGTTCATACGACCTTTATCCCTTTGTCCATATTCAATTCATTGTCTATTGTTATGGATGAACAGCCCATCAGCAAGGTTTCTGGGCGTCGGTTTCCAGGGCGGTTGCTCCTCTACACTTTAGTTGTGACCCCCTTCAGGTGGGTATGCCATGCATTCCCGGCAGTATGGCAAGTCCCAGGCGGGCATGCTGTGGCCTCGAATGAACCCCATTCTTCGTCTATTCACAAAGAGGCATCAACGGGATGTCTCTATATATCGTGGCGACATCTTAACTCATGTTCAAGAACCTCTAAAACTCAGGTGTGAGCTGCCCTGTCTAATCACTCTTCTTCTTGTTCTTTACTGAAATAGTATGCTCGATTTTACCTTCAACTTCTCCTTCCTGTTGGAGGGTGTTAATTGGGTCTCACACTCCTCCCCGATCCCTTTCTCGCTCATTTTCCTGGCGGCGTACAATGTCTCCCTGTTTGTCCCATATCCAGGAACTGTAATTAACTCCAAGGCTCTTCTGCTGTCCTCTTCCCACTCCGATTCTTTCTGTCTGGCCCCAGTAACACTTCTTTTAAGTGGTTGCCTTTGGTGCGGGCCTACATTTAATGGCTTTATATCTATTTCTCATCTTTTACGCAAATCTTCTCATGTTGAATATTTTGTCAAGATACAGACATTTTACGCATCAATTTCTAGTTTATAATTATCTTTCTTTTATGTCGAAATACTTCCTAAGTATGCTTCTCTGTTAATTCTGTTCCATCCGCTTTCTTCTTATCAATATTTTACGTTTTTAGAATAATTGATTCCTGAATAATACACAATAGGTTCTATTCATTGCACTTGGAATGTCTTTTAAGATTGTTGCTTTTTGTACATCAAGATAGCTCAATGGCAGGCCGCTCTGGTACTTTTCAGTAATTTCCGGTGTCTTTGCAATTCTAGCACGAATAATCTGAGTATAATAATTGTAATACTCTCCTCTCTTTACTATTATATATTTTTATGGTTCATATTAAAGATCACATGCTCATGAAGTATCTCAGAAATAGATGTTTTCTTCTCTTTCAGGTTATTTGTATAGTGAAGAGATTTGTTAACTCGGGAAGTAAAGATACTCTGGAAATTTTGGTAAATTCTGTATTTGAGAAAGAGTATTCTCTGAGCAGTATATTTTCTCTGCGGTTCGCATATTTTAGATCGTTCGATTTATAGGCTATTGCTGATTCTCTTGTCATTAAAGTGATTTCTTTTGCTTATTCGTTTATAATAATGGGCCTTAAATGCGATTTCTTAGGCCCCTGTGTATTTTCTTACAAAGAAACGAATGTGTTATGTAATTCGTGGTGAGTTAAATAAGAATGCCTTGGTTCCTTTATTTTTTATAGATTCTGTAAGATGTCTGCCAAAATCAACTTTAAATTTTCGAAATCGTGGTGGAAATGCAGAGTGTTAAGACAAAAATTAGTTTGGATTAATATTGGCGCTCACAAATGGTTTTGTGGGCAGATAGGGAGGGTAGTCCTTGCCATGCTTCCGGGGTAAGGATGGACTTGGATTAGGCATGGTGTAATTTGCCAGGGGCGAGGGGTGCCTGTATAATAGGGAAGGTGGGGCATTCGTCCCGTTTGCTAGAAAAACCCAACAATTCGAAAGATATATCTTGTCACTGCTCGATGAGGCATCATTCGTTGGTGTATACATAGGTCCCATAACTCTCCTTGTCAGACGTTGGTTGTTTGTTGAGCGTTGTTAGAGCCCACGCAGACGGTTTGGGCCAGATGCCTTATGAGCTTGGTTCATGTGGATCGAGTATTGCGTCCAACGTCGCGGCACCCACGGGAGAGAATGGCTTCGTAAATTATCGGCAGCCTCTCCTCACCTTCGCTTTCACTTGAGCGTTCATGTTGGTATCGAAGCCACACCCAAAATTCTTTATCGCACTTCTTTTGGTGTACAGTGTCAACGTAGCAGGGCTTGAGCTGTAGATTTAATAAGTATATGTCATAAAAGCAAACGTTTTTTGACATTGTATAGGTGGAAGTTTACACGTGTGGGGAAGGTGCCTCCCTCACCTATTCAATACATAACTGGGATGAGCACTGCGTGCTAAAATAAGAGTGAGGTAGGGGTTCGGAGTGCCCTGGGAGTTCAAAGTATGTTTGGAGAGGCGGTAATCCCTGGAGGAGCAGCGATCCCCTTTCTTGGGTTTATGGGCGTTTTTCATCTCGCGCTCCCCCCTTCGATTACTTGATTTCCGGTTATTGATGGCCCAATCCTCGCATTCGTCTTATTTACGATCCTCATTCAATTCGAGATTTTTCTTCATTATCTCTTCACCTTCCCTTCGGTCGGCAGGAACCGTTTGTTAGTTCTCCAATATCTCCGAAATTTGTTTCTCCGCCATTTTGTTTTTTCGGAATCACAAATAATACACAAAACGTCAATATGACACTTAATTATCTCTCCCGTATACGTGCTAAAGCAGTGTCAACCAGTGTTGAAATTATAACTGTTGTCTGCGGACCCTCTCGATACTACTATATATATATATATATTTATATCGATTTTTATTAAATTGCGAAAAATAGTTGTAGGTGATTCCCAATAGTTAACCTATATGTCAAAAAAGGTGGAAAACTCAACAGAAAAATTGTTGTCCGCAGATCTCATTTTTGCTACTACTTCTACTTGCTTGTCAACTATCTTTTTTACATACTATGCGATGTTTAGCAGTCACCTATAAATTAAGGTGTGCATAACCATGAAAAATCTTCACAAATTTTTTTTTTGTTTTTCCCCAACTTATATGGCCCCCTATATATTACTTAATATTCAATAATAACTATATAGTTTATATATTATATAGTATATAATATATTATATAAATTTTTAAAAATTATCTTAATTCTAATCAGCTTTTGGGGATATAGCTTTCTCAGGCTTTCCTGTCCAGCAGAGTGGGGATAATAATCTGGGGGACCCTTTTAGTTCGTCAGGGTAAGGGTCACAGAGATTATATTTAAGTAATATACTAACAGGGTACTCACTATAGAAATTAATAATATAAATATATATAAAACCTCCATGATTCTATCTAGTTGGTAATATGAATATATTCTTCCTATATTAAATCAGATATTTATCACTTAAGACTAATACCCCCCAACTTAGATGATTTTCCAATAAAATTAAAATGTCAAATAAATCTCTCACTATCAGTAAAATGGCACAAACATATGCAAATGATTCACTTCAAGATATCTTCCAATCCTACCCTGAGCTCAAGTATAATATATTATTTATTCTAGGATATTCACGTCAAATATATATACTCATTATTATATTACGCTATATATAAGAATATACTAAGGTTGCGGGAGGACTAATAGATGAGTATATATAATTGGAGATTGAAAACAGCATTCAGAGACGGTGAGGGAAAAAAGGAGGACCATAGGCTCAGTTTCGGTGACAAACGAGCTCTAGCAGTTGTGCGAGTCTTTTCGGTTTACCGCGGAATGTTTACAAATATAACGGCATAACCAATGGCCCCGGTGTAAGGGTCTGTCTCTCGGTTGCAGTTCGTATTGCTCCCCTCGGCATTCACCATCCGAGCTACAATCTTTTATCGTAAATAACCTTCTCGCCAGGAAATTTTTCCGACTTTAGAAAAACGAACAAATTTTGTGATAATTTTCGATTGCTTGCTCCATATTATCCTACAATCCTTTCCTCTTTTCAAACTTGGTTTCTGTTTGCTCATCAAATATGTTTTGTATTCCAATTTTAAAAGGAGAGAAAACAGTTTTAAAGTAAGAAGTGAGTTTGCACTATAAGGAAATAATTTATTTGATATTTTTTCTTTTTCTTAACCACTGTTTCTCCTCAATTTCAATATTTTTCTTAACGCTAAATATCCTTATTTTACAAGCATTATGGCATTATTTACAAAATTTACTTTGATAAATGTTAAGATAGTAGTGGACGCTTTAGGGGTAAGTTACTCTATCAGACTATTTACTTATTAAATTTATTTAAATTGCATACAAGACAAGGTTACAGACTTATCATTAGTCATTACAAAGTACTTATAACGCGTAGCTTTCTATAACAGCATGCAGCGCCCTGATCATCTCTTTCATACTCTTCACCATGATATATTAATAATTATAATAATTTAATAAATAATATGACATAATAAATAATCATTAATCAAAAATTTTATCTTTTTCTTAAAAGAAAGTTTTTAATTTTTAATGATAAAAATAATCATAAAAATGATAATGCGAATGATTCGTTCATTCACGTTATCACAAATTATCGCCATTTAGGTGGCAAAATATAATAATAACTAATAAAATTAATATAATAATAATAAAAATCGTAACATTTTTATTTATTGGCTAAATTAACGGTGGATTCAACTAAAATCATTAATTGCATTTG
>JABUQX010052715.1:0-2500 GCA_015478945.1 Trachelipus rathkii | reverse complement strand
TACTTAAGAACCACCTTTGTAACACTCCACTCTCCCTATTTTCATCCCACATATATCCTTAATATTTAAACTCAGACACTTGTTCCATTTGCTCACCATCTAACATGACCTCACACTACCATAACCTTACTTATTCACATTTATTTTCAAACTACTCATTTTACACACCCGGCCAAACCTCTCTACCAATCCTCTCAAACTCTCTACAGATTCGCCACACAAAACCAAATCATCTACGTACAATAAACAGGACACCCTCCACTTTCTTCCATTCTATATCATTCTAAACACCTTCTCCTGCCACACCTATCTATAATTCTTTTATAACCCCGTTCACTAAATTACTAAGTGGACGTAGCACATTCCTGCCTCGCTCCGCTATTAACATTAAACCAATCATCTTGAACTTCATTTATTATTGGACAGGCTTCACTATCGACACACATACTCCTTGATTTCATTTCGAAGCCTACAACCAACACCATATTTCACTAAGTACTGCCACAGAGCTTCCCTATTAATCCTGTCGTAAGCCTGTTGCAAATCCATAACACCTAAATATAATTTACTCGTCTTCTCTCTAATTTTCTCAATCATTTGTTCCAATGTATAAATTTGATCTACACATCATCTACCACTTCTAAATTCACCTTGTTCTTCGAAACTCAGGCCCTCAGTCACTCGACGCACTCCTTCAACCAAAATACCAGCATATTTCTTCCCTTCAACAATGATAGATATATATATATATATTAGTAATATATATATATATATATTTATAAAATTATTTATATAAATAATTGTTTGAGATATATATATACATATATATATAGTATAATAATATAAGATATATATATATATAATATATTAGTACTATATATATAAATATATATATATATATATATAATTACAGAACAATTGGCCAACATTAAATCGTGCCATTATTTGTATTTTTTTCTTTCAAAATCCTAAGTGGGTAATTGAACTCTCACCTTCTAAGGAATGTTAAGCCAAAGAGTTGTTTACCCTTAACCACGACGTGGACTAAAAGGCAGCATTCGTTGCCAGAGTTGCCACTGAAAGCCTTATATATCTGGAACCTGGCAGAGATTTCCTTATTAGTCCATCGTGGTGTCTTAAAAAGATCCGGGATTAACACCTTGGCTTAACATCCCTAATTATATAATATATATAGTAATATATATATGATATATATATAATATATATATATTATATATATATATTTATATATATATATATTATAATATATATATATATAATTATATAGTATTTATATATATATATATAATAGTATGTATATTATATATATATATATATATATATATATATATATATATATATATATAAATTATATATAATATATAGTATATATATATATATATTTAAGGTATATATATATATATATATATAATATATGATATATATATATTAGATCGCTACTAACACATCAATCGCTGCCAACCTTCTATTTCTCCTAGATTATGATTAGTTATATAATTTTATTAATTTTTTTTTTTAATTAAAGAAATATTAAATTAAAGAATATAAAATTTAAAATTAAAGAAAATTCAATATATTAATTAATTCAAAAATAACAGAAATAAAATTTACATTTCTCGCTTTCATTCAAAAATTTTAATTAAGAAAATGGTGTAAAAACGCAATGGTTTTAAATATATATAGTATATATATAAATATATATAGTATATATATATATGTTCATATATATATATATATATATATATATATATATATATATATATATATATATATACATAACACTGAATGGTTGGGGTCCTCTCATACCGATTTAGGTAGGAGGGAGGGCCGAATCATTCAGCCTATTCTCAACGATCTGGAAACAGCTAATTAAAGAAACCACACACATTCCGATCGTCCTAACCAATTCTTGAACACACTTGACCTTATGTTTCACCACTGAGTCCTTGTCTCTCTTAAAATTTACACCACTTCGCTCCTATGCGGTAAAATCTGACCACACCTTATATCTCTTAATTTTTTAATACTTCTCTCCAACAGCTCCATCCTGCCCTATTAATTTTTTCTGGCACTTTGATCGGGCCGATTTGGAGCCATTGCGTCTGCTTCTACGCTAACTATAACTGGAATGGCTGTTTTGACTCCGGTTGACGCTTCGACTCTGCCGATAAGGTGGGAGCTGTAATCGTTGGTGGATGGATTGAGCAGGTTCATTCCTTCTTCCGATTAAAAATTCCTTTCTCTCTCTATTAATCCATGGTTCGATCGTGCTTGTTCTCTGCCATTCAGGCTAGAGACCAGTGCGATCGTGAGTGGAAAATTCTTCGTTCTCCGATCACTCTGTCTAATTTTTCTTCATGTTATAAATGTTATGTAGAATCGTTGCAGGGATACTCTCGACGAGCAAAGCGGCTTTCATCAAACGAAAGTGGCGATAACCTCCTTGGTTCTCCTACTGACAAGTTCTTTTCTGGCCTTT
>JABUQX010052714.1:0-18202 GCA_015478945.1 Trachelipus rathkii | reverse complement strand
TCAAATAATTATTTTTAAAAATTCAAATTTTTTTTCTAGTAAAAATTAAATTAAGTTTTTTTAATGCAAAAAAACGTCCGAAGCCCGACAGAAAAGCTAGGTTTTATACAAGTTTTATGCAAGTTTTACAGAAGTGAACAAAGGAAATCTCTTCAACGTTTCCTTTTCTTTCAAGCTTTTTTTCATTCATTATTTTTTCTATTTAACTGCAAGGGACCATAACACTTGTTCAAGTCTTCATGAACCCCCTGGGGTCTGCGGAACTACTGATCAACGTCAAGGACATTCCAAGTATGTAAGGAAACATGTTTTAATGCATATATGTTGCTTAAAATTATCCTAATGAAAGGAAGACTTAGAAGTGTACTGGAAATTAAATTTGGTATTATAGAAGCTAATGATACAAATTCAAATGTTAGATTTTCAAAGAAATAGTATGACAGGAGACTGATGATATTAAGGGCAATAAGGGCTTGTAGAACTATGATGATTGAAGGCCTGCCACAAGAGTTTTATCTATAGGCGGTATTGTCTTGGACGTATTCTCTACGAACTAGATTTGGTACCGAAAATCTGTGTGAAGTATGATCATAGAGATATAAATACATATACAATCACATTGGATTTAATAACGACGTTACCATTTGAAGCTATTTTGCCTTCAGATTGCAAGTTAGAGTAAGAATATATTGACAGATTGTGATGTCTGTCAAATAAATAAAGCAGGTTAGAAGAATCTCCAGAATTCGGAATTTATGAAGTTCTCGGATAAGTTGATACAAACTCACTTGGACTTATGTAATGTTCAACATAGTATGGTTCAATTATCTGTTGTTTTATGATTAAGAATAAGTAATCCCTTCGCCTATCATCTTAGCACGACAGATTCGGCCGTGTTAATGTTATGACGAATTTTCCATTTTGTGGCTCAATAAAAGGACTCATCCAGATCGAGGAAGCCAATTCACTGTCAAATTATTTAATGACGTATGTAACCTACTCGGCATAGATAAAATTTTCACAACGACTGGCTCACCAAACGTGAATGGTCCTAGTAGAACTAAATTGATACACGCAAAAGCTCTCATCCCGTGCGCTAAGTTGTATGAAAGATGGGGAATAAGATAGAGTTAATGACTGAAATATTATGTTGGTCATGTTACATTTGGAATTTTAGGCCTTAATGCCAAGGGTTACTTCCACCAGTTGCTTATGTAAAGCCAAGTTTATTCCATGCCAAGGAAGCGTTCAGGGAAGCACTCAATGCCTAAACCGGTCCGAGTCAGTGCTAATTATTTAGTGGCCCTTATGGCGTAGCTTTGGTCAACCCATTTGTAATATATTATATATATATATATATATAATAATATATAATATATAATATATATATTATATATAGCAATATATATATATCGTGACTATATATAATCTATATATATAATACTATAATAACAAATAGAATCAAGGCTAGATACGTATTAATAGTCATAAAATATACTATATATAATATATATATATACACTATTACTATATATATAAATACTAATATATATATATATATAAATATATATATATATATATATAAATATACTATATAATATAATATATCTTATATATATATAGGGTGGTCCTTACATATAGAGTTGAAATTTCAAAATAGTGTTTTTCAATGTCTGACCCCCTAAATTTGTTCCAATATTAGAAAAAGAAATCATTGTGACAATTTTAACCAAATTTAGCAATATTTTCAGGTTGCACAAAGCTTTGATAGTTTACAATTTTTGCAAGGATTTGGGCAAAAATTATTAATTTCAAAAATATTTTTATTAATAAAATAAAGGAATATTTCTCTTTATAATAACAAATTCGAAAATTTATTATTTTAGGTAGTATGGAAAACATTTTAAACTTTTTTTTAACAAAGTGTATTTTGTAGCGTCTGGATATGGTTTACGGTTGTTCTCAATGACTTGAAGAGCAAACTGGAGCTAATTCTCGTTCTTGAAACGTCCAGACGTTGCACATTCTTGAATTAAAACAACACTTCGTTTCGCATGATGATTTATTGTTTCTAAAGAGTTCACTATTGCTAAGGCAGCAATGAAATCGCCTCTATTTATCCACGTATTAAGGGTCTTCAGTTAAAAATTCATCTGGTAAGCAAAGTATAGTAAATATATTTCTGCTCCTCTTCGTTACAAAATCTGCGAGATCTATCTGCATAACTTTTGTCAGATCATTGTCAAGTATTTTGGGTGCATTTTACCTTCCCTTTTTAATGGTGATTCAATCACTGCTTTCTTTTCTGTTGATTAAATTTCGGAATCAAAGAGGAAGAGGAGAATCAAATCTTCCGACACATACCAAAGGAGTCTCTTCAGTGCAGTTGCAGTTGAAACGCTGATCTTACTGTTGGGGTAAGCATAAAGTATTCGAAGAAGCTGTAAGTCATTTCTGGCTGCTTTGGAAGCTTGAGGAGCCAGGAACCATGCTTTAATATATACCTTTGTAATAAAAATGTTGAACTCTCTTAATTCCTGAAGATCGTTCCAGTAAGGTGAAACTGAGATCTAAACGTAGACTTTTAGGCTGTAAATCGCTTTTGACATCCAACGAGCTTGATGCATAGCTCCAGGAGCTCGAAATTTAATCCCACCCTTTTGTTTTCTTTCTAGAATGAGCATAGTCAATTATAGTAACTCACGATAGTCGTCCCTTGGCTACTGATTCATAAATTGCTTGTCACAGAAATCGATGATTTCAGTTTTAACATCCAAAAGTTGAGAAGACGCAATTTCATCTGAAAACTGCCTCCTCATATTTTACTTGATCTATTGCATGACAATGTATCTTAAAGCGTTTAAATAATTGTATTCCAGGTGAAGTTACTGAACCAATGCATTCTCTGAATGCGGCACCTAAGACTAACTGCAAAGTATAATTAATAGTCGACGATCTAATAAAGGTTTCAAAATGTCACATGCTCCTGAGTTTTC
This sequence comes from Trachelipus rathkii, assembly GCA_015478945.1. Classification (NCBI taxonomy): domain Eukaryota; kingdom Metazoa; phylum Arthropoda; class Malacostraca; order Isopoda; family Trachelipodidae; genus Trachelipus; species Trachelipus rathkii. Next base: position 15,206 of record JABUQX010052714.1, on the reverse strand, counting down.
CTGTATTGGAACTTGTAGTATCAAGACATAAGGATTTCACAAATGATTTGAGATTCCAATTAGATATAGCATTAAGATTTAAGATTGGGACCTTCACTTTGTTTGGCGAGTGCTCTTCCACTGAGCTACCGGGCACTTGCCATATAGCATTATATACAGCTTGAACCATAACTTCACTTCCACTTACTATCTTCGGAATTTTCTTTCTCTCTCTCTCTCTCTCTCTCTCTCTCTCTCTCTCTCTCTCTCTCTCTCTCTCTCTCTCTCTCTCTCTCTCTCTCTCTCTCTCTCTCTCTCATCAAAATTACAGTAATTTGCTGCTACCCATTGTCGACACCAGAATGGCAAGTCTGTCCACCCTTCCACTACCTGTTATATCACACATAAGTTTGCTGTCCCAATGAATGGTTAGCATTGTATCTGGTTCAAAGGATTCTTTAATTCTTGACGACATTTCTTTGCGATATAGCTGACGTTTACGTTGAATAGTTGTTCTGTTCAATGCAATTTCGTTTGGATCATGTCCCAGGGCTTTTGTGGTTGCCATTAGTATCATCATGGCAGCCCTATCACTAAGGTTATTCCTGTCAAGCATTGCTGTTAATTCTGGTGAAATAACTTCTTGAGTCCTCGCTTATACGTTTTGGGGGTTGGTTTATCGCTTGTATGTGGGCCTAGCATGTTTGCACTTTTCTCATCTGAATTACTGCTGGTTCTGCTTGTCAACATAGTTGTTTCGGAGACGATTTTCTTTTCATGCCCTGATTTTTGAAGTCTTATCAAATGAATATCAAGTCTTCCTTGCTTTCTTTTTTTTCCTTAACTATTGTTCTATTGTCAAGACCACCAATACGACCTGGACGCCCTTTTCTCCTTTGATATTCCAGAAACAATTTATCTTCATCTGCTTTGATCATTGTCATTGCATTTGCACGCGCAATGCCAAAAAGTTCTTCCACTTTTTCTAAAAATATTTGCTCTTTATTTTGTTGTGTTACACAATTCTTTGAATTTTACTTTTCTTTAAATTTTTCCATTCCACAAAAGTTTCTTAATAGAATCCTGCCGATGTTTAAGAGGGATCCTTGACAGTAACCAAAAGTATTCTGTACTCTCGATGGTATTAATGGATGCAAGGTGGATTTCTTCCTTTAAAGATATATGCCGATGTAAAAAGTGTCCGAGAAATTGCTTACCAGAGTGAAGTTTATTTCCAATTCAATCATTTCTTCTAAATTTATTAGGTTGTTCTTAGATCGTGTTGATGCTGCCGGATGATGCAGACTCTGAAATAAACAACATAAAGTTTATAAAGACGTATATATTAAATAATATATGTTAAGTTATAAATTTATAAAATGTTGTCAATTATCCTTGATAAATTGTCACCTACACATATACACTATCACCTCTTCATTACTGAGAATGTTACGCAGATTTACGAAGTGTTCTCTCCACACTCTCCTCACATCCAGTTCATCAGTTACGAAAGCACCATCCCTATTTATCATTCTTAATCTTTCGCGCTTCCTTCCAGAAGTGCTTCCAATTGCCTTGTAAATCCCCACTCTTCCTCCTTCCGTTCATTGAATAGATCGATATTATGAAAAAGATTTAATGAGTTATTTTTGTGTTAATTAATTTTAATCATATTAAGATAGCTCCTATTAATAAACATCCTCTATATAATTTTTCCTTTTTAGGCCACTCTATTTACAGTGCAAATCGGCCCCGCAGTGTTTGGTTTTGGAATTTACTTTATATTTGTTTTTTATTATTAAGCGCTATTAAGTAATTACATTCTTATATTAACCGAACAACACCGCCCAGGTAGAGGTCAGACTCAAGTTCCACGTTAAGTGTGAATGTCCGAGTAATCCGCTTTTAAAATACACCTTATTCATTTCCGATAAGTAGTTCCTATATGATTCTATAAAACTGATATAATCCGAATCGTTAAAAACGAAAAAAAATCTTCTGCTAAATTTCCTTTAAAAACTTTCTTAGAAGCATTATAAAGGGTCTTAATCAAAGACAGATCTACCATGACCCTGAAACCGTCCCACACCCTCCCACTACCACAACAAACACCACACCTAAAGACACAATTAGCAAACTCAACTCAAACGATTGAGAGATGCTTTTAGTTAAATTAACAAAAGTAAATTAAAATCCCAAACCACCGTAACCCTTATGAAGCTTAAGCTTCTAATTGTGTGGAAAGATTTGTGAAGTGTCAATTGTCGATAAGCATGCTTTAATCACCTTCATGCATCCTCATGGAATAGCTAATTCATTCCACTGGCCTCCAAGAAAAGATTCATGTTGGGTTCCTTTGTTTCCCCTTTGCCGTGTAAAAGCATCATATGCCCTTATTAGTTGTAAAAAGAGAACCAACAATATCTGAACCAGTAGGCCGGCTCATTTTAATAACACAATTTAAGTCGTTCCTAAACAAAAGTATGCACGAAAAAATATAAAAGAAAAGTATGAATAAATATATCGGGACAAATAATAAGTTTGTAAACAAAGAACAATTATTTAATGTATAAAATCATGTAAAATCTTCACTACCTTACGGGTTTGTGAGAATATCTATTGCGACCTTAGATTTTATAATTCTAATAAAAGTGAGCACCCATAGTTAAATATAGAAAGAGCCAACACTCACCTCTGAACTTAGTCAGAGGTAAAGTCTGTTTTTGTATGTTTATGACCTTAAATTTACTAAATTCTTGTGGTCTGCTAAATGCTTTTAGAATATATCGAGTATAAGAGTTTTTTTTATAATTTTGTATTAAAGCCGAAAAATTTAGTCTTATAATTACTATAACATCTCTTATTAAACTTATTAACTCCTCAAATTTTTACACTCTTTTGCTCAAATGTACACACGGGCCTTAGAGTCGCAAGATAATGATGTTGTACTCTCTTTTTAAACAGTGTGATAGTTGTTCCTTTATTAAAAAAGAAATTACACAATAAAAGCGATAGAAAAAGAGAACGCATAATTTTTAACATTTTCCCATAATAAGTGGCCATCCGTGTAAAAAACGTAACACAAGTTATTAGAAGAGCTATACACAATATTACTTTTCTATAGAGTTTTTACACAGCGTGTTAAGAAACGTTACAAAAATAAATGCCATTCTCTATCGAAATATAACATATTATTATTCCTTATATGTCAGAAATATTTCTCTATCTAAATTTTTATTTTATCATTAGATTTCTTAAACATAAGCATTTTCTAAAGCGACTCATAAATTATGTGCTTATAAAATAGAGCCGAAGAGACACCGTATCATCCAGTAGATATGTGGTTCCCTCTGTTCTTTAAATAAACCATATGAGGAGAATGATAGCTTATTGTAAATAACTAAATTAGTAAAAATTAAATTCCCAAAACCACGTACTCGTACCCAAATTATAATAGAGACTGTTAGGTAAATCCGTACTTTCTACCGTGTTTTTAGGTGTTTTAAGCGAACCACAATCAGATATGTCTTAAATGTCTCTCTTGCTATGAATTTATACTTCTTATTATGTATAATAACTATTAATAGAAATAATCTTGTCCTGCCCATTTAAATCTACTCTCTTACCTAGTAAGATATAGGACGAATTCCAAACATTTTCTAAACTTATATTCTTTAAAGCCGGTCTAATAATGTGTGTCACTGTTGGTGTCGACGGGCCTGCCTCTATTTTAAAGACATTCTCTCAATATATAGTTATATACACCCACAATGAATTTAATATTACACCACCCACGTGTACTAAGAGATTAAGTGCTAGAGTTTAGGCTTCTAGATCAAATATAATTTTTCAGAACTCCAATGTGAATATATATTGACCTAATTTGATTTGATAGACGGACCCTAAGAGGACACAAAGATATGCTGAATTCTTCCGTCCGGTCCGTTTAAAAACAGTTAAAGTGAGAAATTTAAAAGCTCTTACGTTCAATCGCAATGGGCTTCTCATTTGCAATGTCACGGCAGCGCTGCACTAAGATGCCCGCTCCCATTAAGAGAGCCAACATATCTGGATGTGGCTGGCTCATTTAAAGACAAATTTAAGTCGTTTAAAAGGTAAGAATTAAGAAAAAATTTCGGAAAATTTGAATAAAGGAACAAATTTGTATCCAACTTACCTTGATGTGGGCTATTTCTTTTTATGGACCTTAATTAAGTCGCTAAAATGTTTTAAAAAATAATGGAGTTTTTTTATAAAATTTATAAAGAAGCTTATTTTAACTCTTTACCTTTGCACTGGGTTTTGGAATTTATTTATATTTGTTTTTATAAAGCATTTCCTATAGCCAAGAGAGAACAGCATAGCTGGATGTGGCCGATTTTAAAAAATTTGCACCTACGGGTTGGGAATTTATTATATTTGTTTTTTATAAAGCATTTCCTAAGCAGAGAGACAGCATATCTGATGTGGTCGTTAAAAACATAGAAAATTTAAGCTCGTATAACTGGTACGTACTGGTTTGAAATTTAATTTTACTTTTGTTTTAAAAAGCATCTCCCATGTAAGAGACAATCATATCTGGAGTATGCTGCTCATTTATAAAGACCATAATTTAAGTGTTTAAAGTTAAGAATTAAGAAAAAATTCGGAAAATTTGAATAAAGGAACAAGATTGTAATTCTTGTAACTTGATACCTACGGTTTGGGAATTTATTTAGAATTTCTTTCAAATAAAGCAAGTCCTGAATAAAAAAGCCAACATATCTTGATGTGGGCGTTTTAATTAACGGACCATAAATAGGTCGCTAAAATGTTTAAAAATAATGGAGGGTTTTTTTTTTGAAAAATTTTATTAAAGAAGCCTTTATTTTAACTCTGCTAACCTTTGCACTTACGGGGTTTGGGAATTATATTATATTTGTTTTGTATAAAGTACTTTCCTAAGCAAGAGAGACAGCATAATCTGGTGTGGGCCATTTTATTAAACATAGACCAATGATTAGATCGTTAAAAAAAGTTAAAAAAAATAATGCAGATTCTTCGGAAAATTTTATTAAGAGGCAGTAAGATTGTAGCTCTTTATAACTTGAGTACAGCACGTTTTTGGAATTTAAATTTTAATTTGTTTTAAAAACATCTCCTTGTAAGAGAGCCAACATATCTGGATATAGCCCGCTAATTTTAAAGACATAATTTAAGTCCTTTAAAAGGTTAAGAATTGAGGAAAAAATTTCGGAAAATTTAAATTAAAGGAAAACCCTTTACTAGTTTTCAAATTTTTTTTCTACGGATTTGGGAATTATTAGAATTATTATATCATATAGCACGTCATACAAAGAGACCAACGATATCTGATGTGACGTTTAAATTTTGACCTTAATTATGGTCGCTAAAAATATTTTTAAAAATAATTGAGTTTTTTTTGAAAATTGATTAAAGAATCTTTATTGTTAATTTAAAAAGAGCATTCTCCCATTAGAGAGCCAACATATACTGAATGTAGGCCGGCTCATTTTAAAGGCAATTTGAAAATTAAAGTTAAATTAAAGAAAAAATTTCAAAATTGAATAAAGGAACCAAGATTGATTCTTTATGTACTGAGAAGGTTGGATATTATTTAGAATTTTATTTCATTAAGCACATAGTAAATAAGAGAGCCAACTTACTTGATGTGGCTGTTTCTATTTTATGGACCTTAATTAGTCGCTTAAATGTTTTAGAAATAATGGAGTTTTGTTATAAAAATTTGATTAAAGACTTTATTTTAACTCCTTTACCTTTGCACCTACGGGGTTTGAATTTATTTTATATTTTTTTTTATAAGCATTTTCCTAAAGCAAGAGAACAGCATATCTGGATGTGGTCCGTTTAAAAACATAGAAAGATTTAAGCTCTTATAACTTGGTACGTACGTGGTTTGGGAATTTAATTTACTTTTGTTTTAAAAGCATCTCCCATGTAAGAAAGCCAACATATCTGGATGTAGCCCGGCTTCATTTTAAAGACATATTTAAGTCGTTTAAGGTAAGAATTAAGAAAAAATTTCGGAAAATTTGAATAAGAACAAGATTGTAAAAAAAAAAATTCTTGTAATTTGGAATCCCCTTTGGGTTTAGAATTTATTTTTTTGTAAACTTTTCTTTCATAAATCAAGTCCTGAATAAGAAAGCCAACATATCTGAGTGGGCCGTTTTTAATTTCATGACCATAATTAGGTCGGCTAAATTGCTTTTAAAAATAATGGAGTTTTTTTTTTGAAAAATTTTATTAAAGAAGCTTTATTTTAACTCTCTTACCTATGCACATATACGGGGTTGAGGAATTTATTTATATTTGTTTTTATAAAGTATTTCCAATGCAGAGAGAACAGCATATCTGAGTGTGCCATTATAAAACAGTAGACCAAATATTAGATCGTTAAAAAGTTTAAAAAATAATGCAAATTTCTTTCGGAAAATTTTATGTAAAGCAGTAAGAATTGTAAGCTTTAAACTTGGACGCATCGCTGGTTTGGAAAATTTTAATTTTAAGTTTTGTTTTAAAAAGCTATCTTCCTGTGTAAGAGAGCCAACATATCTGATCGTAGGCCGGCTCATTTTAAAGTTCTTAATATCCAGAAAAATTTAAGAATTGAAGAAAAAATCTTCGGAAAAATTTGAATGAAAGAAAAAGATGGTAACACTTATGAATACTTGTATCTACGTATGTTGGAATTTATTTAGAATTTTATATCATATATCACGTCCTAAAAGAACCAACATATCTTGATGTTGGACGTTTAAATTTATGACCTTATTAGGTCCGCTAAAAAAATATTTTTAAAATATAATTGAGTTTTTTTTTTTGTGAAAATTGATTAAAAATCTTATTTTGTTTTATATACTTTTCATCTACGGGTTTGGGAATTTTATTATATCTGTTTTCTTTATAAAGCATTTCCTAAGGAAGAGAGACAGCATGTCTGGGTGTGGGCCGTTTAAAAACATAGAAAAATATTAGATCGTTAAAAAGTTAAAAAAAGATAATGCAATTCTTTCGGAAAATTTAATTAAAGCAGAAAAGGTTGTAGCTCTTATAACTTGGTACGTTCGATGGTTGGGAATTTATGTTTTACTTTTGTTTATAAAGCATTTCCCAATGTAAGAGAGCTAACATATTTGGATGTAGGCCGCTCATTTTAAAGACATAATTTAAGTCGTTTAAAAGTTAAGAATTGAGAAAAAATTCGGAAAATTTGAATAAAGGAACAAGATTGTAATTCTTCTAACTTAATACCTACGGGGTTTGGGAATTTATTTAGAATTTTTTTCATAAAGCAAGTCCTGAATAAGAGAGCCAACATATCTTGATGTGGGCCGTTTAATTTTATGGACCATAATTAGGTCGCTAAAATGTTTTAAAAATAATGGATTTTTTTTTTTTTTGAAAAAATTTGATTATAGAAGCTTTATTTTAACTCTTTTACCTTTGCACCTACGGGGTTTGGGTATTTATATTTGTTTTTATAATATATTTCCTACAGCAAGATAACAGCCGTTATCGGGATGTGGCCCGTTTTAAAAACAAAGACCAATATTAGATCGTTAAAAAAGTTAAAAAATAATGCAAATTATTTCGGAAAATTTTATTAAACAGCAAGATTGTAGCTCTTATAACATGGTACATACGTGGTTTGGGAATTTAATTTTACTTTTGTTTTATAACGCATCTCACTTGTAAGAAAGCCAACATATCTGGATATAGGCCGGCTAATTTTAAAGACATATTTTAATTCGTTTAAAAGTTAAGAATTGAGAAAAAATTTCGGAAAATTTGAATAAAGGAACAAGATCGTAATTCTTTTACCTTATATTTACGGCGTTTGGGAATTTATTTAGAATTTTATTTCATATAGCACGTAGTAAATAAGAGAGCCAACTTACCTTGATGTGGGCCGTTTCATTTTATGGACCTTAATTAGGTCGCTAAAATGTTTTAAAAATAATGGAGTTTTTTTTTTTGGAAATTTGATTAAAGAAGCTTTATTTTAACTCTTTTACCTTTGCACCTACGGGGTTTGGGAATTTATTTATATTTGTTTTTTATAAAGCATTTCCTAAGCAAGAGAGGCAGCATACTGGATGTAGCCGTTTTATAAACGTAGACCAGATAATTAGGTCGTTATAAAAGTTAAAAAATAATGCATTTGTTTTCGTAAAAGTTTATTAAAGTTAGCAAGATTTGTAGCTCTTATAACTGGTACGACGTGTTTGGGAATTTAATTAATTTTTTTTATGAAGCGTCTTCCTATGTAAAAGAGCCAACATATCTGGATTGCAGTCCGTTCAATTTAAAAGATCCTAAGATTTAACTCGTTAAAAGTTTAAGGAATTGAGAAATAGATCTTCGAAAGACTTGAACAAACAGCAAGATTGTAACTTTAATTTTGTAAACCTACAGAGTTTTGGGAATTTATTTATTTTATTAAGGCAGCAAGATTGTAGCTCTTATAACTATGTTACGTACGTGGTTTGGGAATTAAGTTTTACTTTGTTTTATAAGAGTATCTCACTTTGTAAGAGAAGCCAACATAATCTGGATATAGCCGGGCTAATTTTTAAAGACATTTTATTCATTTGAAAAGTAAGAAATGAGAAAAAAATTCGGGAAAATTTGAATAAAGGAACAATATTGTAATTCTTAACTTAGTACCTACGGGTTTGGGAATTTATTCTAGAAATTTTATTTCATTATAGCACGTAGTAAATAAGAGAGCTAACTTACCTTAACGTGGGCCGTTTTATTTTATGGTTAATGGACCTTAATTAAGTCTGCTAAAAATGTTTTAAAAATTATGGAGTTTTTTTTGGAAAATTCTGATCGAAGAAAGCTTTATTTTAAGCTCTTTTTAAAAAGTACTGAGTTTAAAAATAATGGAGTTTGTTTTTTATAAAGCATTTCCTAAGCAAGAGAGGAAGCATATCTGGATGTAGCCCCATTTAAAAAGGTAGACAATATTTAGATCGTTAAAAAGTTAAAAAAAAATCCAATTCTTTCTTAAAATTTTATAGTAGAAAGATTGTAGCTCTTATAACTGGGTACGTACGTGTTTGGGAATTTGATTTTACTTTTGTTTTATAAAGCAATCTCTAAATGTAAGAGAGTAACTATTCTGATGTAGGTGCTCATTTTAATACATTAATTTAAGTCAGTTTAAAAGTAAGAATTGAGAAAAATTTTCAGAAAAATTTGAACAAAAAATACATTGTAATTCTTGTAACTTAATACCTACGGGTTTGGGAATTTATGTTAAGAATTTATTTCTGAAAGCAAGTTCTGAATAAGAAAGCCAACATATCTTAATGTGGGCCGTTTATTTTATTGACCATAATTAGGTCGCAAAATTGTTTTAAAAAATAATGAGATTTTTTTTGTTTTTGAAAAATTTTAATTTTAAGAAGCTTTATTTTAACTTCTTTACCTTTGCACCTAACATTTTTTTTCATGTTTATTTTGTATATTTGTTTTTATTATTTTCCAAGCAAGAGAGACAGCATATCGGATGTGGCCGTTTAAAAACATAGACGAAAATTAAGATCGTTAAAAAGTTACAAAATAATGCAAATTCTTTTCGAAAAAAATTTTATTAAAGCGCAAGATTACTCTTAAAACTGGTACATACGTCGTTGTGGGAATTTAATTTTACATTTGTTTTATAAAGCATCTCACTTGTAAGAGACCCAACATATCTGGATGTAGCGGCTCATTTTAAAGACTTAATTTAAGTCGTTTAAAAGTTAAGCATTGAGAAAAAATTTCGGAAAATTTTGAATATATAAACAAAATGTAGCTTTTTTTGCTTGTACCTATGTATATTTGGAACTATTTAAATTTTAATTATTATATACACGCCTACTATAAGAGATCTAAATTATTTTGAAGTGAGCCGTTCATTTTATGCACCTTAATATCGCTAAAATGTTTTAAAAATGATGGAGTTTTTTTTTGGAAAATTATTATTAAGAAGCTTTATTTTTAACTCCTTTACCTTTGCACCTACGTGTTAATTTATTTGTTATTTTATTTTATAAAGTATTCCTAAGCCAAGAAAGACAGCATATCTGGATGTGGGCCGATTAAAAACAAAGACCAATATTAGATCGTTAAAAGTTAAAAAATAATGCATTTTCTTCGGAAAATTTTATTAAAGCAGAAAGAGTGTAGTTCTTATAACTTGGTACGTACTGGTTTGCTAATTTAATTTTTTACTTTTATCGTTTTAAAAAGATCTCCCATCTAAGAGAGCCACATATCTGAATGTAGGCCGGCTATTTTAAAGACATAATTTGAGTCGTTTAAAATTAAGAATTAAGAAAAAAATTTCGGAATAATTTCTGTGAGGAACCAAATTGTAATTCTTATATTAATAACTACGGGGTTTGGGATATTATTTAGAATTTTATTTCATTTATAGCACGTAGTAAATAAGAGAACCAACTTACCTTGATGTGGGCCTTTTTATTTTATGGACCTTAATTAGGTCGCTAAATATTTTGAAAAATAATTGAGTTTTTTTTATAAAATTTGATTAAAGCAGCTTTTATTTTAACTCCTTTACCTTTGCACCTACTGGGTTTGGGAATTAGTGTTATATTTGTTTTTATATATTTTCCTAAGCAAGAGAGACAGCATATCTGAGTGCGGGCCGTTTAAAAACATAGACCCAATATTAATCGTTAAAGTTAAAAAAATAATGCAATTCTCTTTCGGAAATTTTTATTAAAGCAGCTTGATTGTAGGTCTATATAACTTGTTACGTACGTGGTTTGGAAATTTTAATTTTACTTTTGTTTTAAAGCATCTCCCTGGTGAAGGCCAACATATCTGGATATAGGCCCGGCTAATTTAAAGACATATTTTATTTCGTTTAAAAGTTAAGAATTGAGAAAATTTCGTAAAATTTGAATAAGGAACAAGATTGTAATTCTTTTACCTTGTGTACTAAATATTTGAATTATTAAATTTATTTCATATAGTATGTAGTAAATAAGAGAAGCCAACTTACTTGATGTGGGTCGTTTGCATTTTAGGACCTTACATAGGTCGCTAAAATGTTTTAAAATAATGGAGTTTTTTTTTGTGAAAAATTCTGATTAAAGAAGCTTTATTTACTCTTTACCTTTGCACCTACGGGGTTTGGGTATATTATTTATAATTTGTTTTTTATAAAAAAAAAGGGGCATTTTTCCCTAAAAAAAGTGCTGGAGAGGGAAGCTTAACTGGAGTGGAGCCTGTTTTAAATAACATAGACCAAACTTAGGTCGTTAAAAAGTTAAAAATAATGCTATTTGTTTCGGAAAAATTATTAAAGTAGCAAGATGTGTAGCTCTTTATAATTGGTAATACGATGGTTTGGAGTTTAATTTTACTCTTTGTTTATGAAAAGCGATCTTCCATGCTTAAAGAGCCAACATATCTGATGCAGGCCGTGTTTATTGTAAAACCTTAAGTACCATTTTGACAATTTAAGAATGAGAAATAAATAAAAAGTAAAAAAGTAACAAAAAAGTAACTCTTGTAATATTGACCTACAGGGTTTGGGAATTTATTATTTGTTGAAGCAGGAAAGTTGTAGCTCTTGTAACACTGTATTGAAGTAAAAAAGATTTATTAATTTTTACTTTTGTATATGAGAGAATAGTAGTGTTTCATGATCATTTTATCTGCATATAGATCTCCTCATTTCATTGTCATAATTTAAGTCGTTTAAAAGTTAAGAATTGAGAAAAAATTTCGGAAAATTTGAATAAAGGAACAAGATTGTAATTCTTGTAACTTAGTACCTACGGGGTTTTTGAATTTATTTAGAATTTTATTTAATTTAGCACGTAGTAAATAAGAGAGCCAATATACCTTGATGTGGGCCGTTTTATTTTATGGACCATAATTAAGTCGCTAAAATGTTTTAAAAATAATGGAGATTTTTTTTTTAAAAATTTGATTAAATAAGCTTTATTTTAACTCTTTTACCTTTGCACCTACGGGGTTTGGGAATTTATTTAAATTTGTTTTTTATAAAGCATTTCCTAAGCAAGAGAGACAGCATATCTGGATGTGTCCGTTTAAAAAAAGGGACCGAAATATTAGATTCGTTAAAGTTAAAAAATAAGCAATTTCTTCTTAAATTTTATATAAAGCAAGAAGTTGTAGCTCTTTATAACTTTGGTACTACGTGGTTTGGAATTTATTTCTGTAATTTAATAAAGCTTCCCTAGTGGCAAATGACACCAACAATCAGATGAATTTGGGCTCATTTTAAATAACATAATTAAGTCGTTTAAAAGTTAAGAATTGAGGAATAAAATTGAAGAAAAATTTGAAAAACACTTTGTAATTCTTCTTACTTAATACCTACGGGTTTGGGAATTATTTAGATATTTATTTCTGAAAAAGCAAGTCCTGAATAAGAGAGCCAAGCATATCTTGATGTGGCCGTTTTATTTTATGGACCATAATCAAAATTTTTAAATTTTAAAAAAACTAAATAATTAATTAAATTCTTTCGAAAAATTTTATTAAAAAGCAGCAAGATTGTTAAGCTCTTAAACTTGGTTACATACGTGTTTAGGAATTTAATTTTTATCATTTGTTGGCATTTAGAGCATCTCACTTGTAAGAGAGCCAAGATATCTGGAGATAGGCCGCTTCATTTTAAAGACATAATTTAAAGTCGTTTAAAGTTAAAAGTTTCCTAAATAAATTTCTACGAAAAATTTGAAATAATAGAACAATATGCAGAAGTAAGAAGATAATCTGGACCCAAGGAGTTGGTAACTTATTTAGAATTTATTTCATTATAACACTGTTCATAATAAGAGAGCCACCATATCTTGATGTGAGCCGTTTGATTTTATGCACCTAATCTGGTCGCTAAAAAATGTTTTAAAAATAATTTTTTTTTTTTTTTTGAAAAATTTGATTAAAGAAGCGTTTTTAACTCCTTTACCTCGGCTTCTACGAGATTTTGGAATTAAATTGTTGTTTGTATTATAATAAAGCATTTTCCAAGCAAGAAAGACAGCATATTTTGATGTGGGCCGTTTAAAAAATATGCCCAGTAAATATGTAACGTTTAAAAAGTTAAAAAATATGTATTTCTTTCGGAAAATTTTTATTAAAGCAGAAAGGATGTAGCTATGACTTGGTACGTACGTGCGTTTGGTGAATTTTTTTACATTGTTTTATAAAGCATCTCCCATGTAAGAGAGTCCTAACTTATCTGCATGTAGGCCGCTCATTTTAAGAACTATAAACATCATTTAAGTCGTTTAAGTTAAGAATGAGAAATATAAAAAATTCGGAAATCTGAATAAAGAAAAGAGATTGTAACCCGTATTAACTTGTAGTCCTACTGGTGTTGGGAGTAATTTACTTTAGGATTTATATCATTTATAGCAAGTCCTTTTCCATGAGAGAGAGCCCATACATATTTGATGATCTAGACGTTTCAATTCTATGACGCTTAATAAGTGTCAACTAAATTTTTTTAAACCACCACTAATGAGTTTTTTTCTTGGGAAAAATTTAATTTTAAAGAAGATATATTTATTACTCTTTTACTTTTTGCACTCTACGAGTTTTGGGGAATCTTATTTATCATTATTTGTTTTTCATTAATAGTCACTTTCCTAAGCAAAGCGACTAGCATTTATCTGAGTTGTGGGCTGTTTTAAATAACACTAAACCAATATATAGATCGTTAAAAAGTTTAAAAATAACTGCAATTCTTTCGAAAGTTTTTAATTAAATCCTTTTCTTAATATGAATTCAATTTTGCGTCTACGTACGTGTTGGGTACTTTTAATTTTACTTTAAATTCTAAATTTGTTAATGTATAATAATTTAAGAAAAAGCATAATTTTAGAAGTTATAATTTTTTATTTAAAACAGGTTTTCACAACTTAATTTGAATATTTGTATATAAAAACAAAATATTGAAATCTTCATTAAAAATGTCAATTTAAGACACCTAAAAATATTAATAAATTCACTTTCAGCTTTTTGAAAATTGCAATTTCAATGAGAACACATTATTTTTCAGATATGCCTGAAAAATACGTTAAAAACTTAACTTTAAGATTTACCATAATAATTTTCAAATGTTGATGAGAATTAGAAAAATCGATACTTTTTTAAGAGTTCTAATTTGTAATGTGAAAAGTTTAAGAAAAAGCGTAATTTTAGAAAGTTAAAATATCTTTTTATTAAAACAGGTTTCATAAACCTAATTTGGGTATATAAAAACAAATATTGAATTTCATTAAAAAATAACGACCAATTTAGACACCTTAAAAAAACTATTAAAAAGATTCTCTTTTCTGCTTTTTGAAATTGCATTTTCAATGAAAAATCACATTATTTTTTCAGAATGGCTGAGAAAAACCTTAAAAACTAAATTTTTTAAGAAAAACTAGATAATTTTCAATAATTGTTGAAATTTAGAAAAAATCGCACTTTTTGTACTTCTGAATGGCCTAATTATTTAATTTGAAAACTTAAGAAATAAGCGTAATTTAGAAGTTAAAATTTTATTAAAACAGGTTTCGACAACTAATGAAATATGTGTATATAAAAACAAATATTAAAATTCATTAAAAAACGTCAATAATTAAAGCAACCTAAAACAATTAATAAATTCTCCTTTCTGTTTTTGAAATTGCATTTTAATGAAACCACATTATTTTTCAAATGCCAAAATACCGTTGTAAAAACTCAACTTTAAGAATTACCAAATAAGAAAAATGTTGAGAATTTAGGCGAAACATTATACCTTACAGATTCAAAATTTGTGAAGTAAAATTTAAGGAGAATAAGCGTAATTTACGAAGTTTCAATTATTTTATTATTATAATTAGTTTTTCACTACTAATGAAATATTGGTATATAAAAACAAATAGTAAGAAATTTCATTAAAAATGTCAATTTTAAGACATAATAAAACTATTATAATTCACTTTTCACTTTTTGAAATTTGCATTTCGAATGAAGCACATTATTTTTCAAATGCTGAAAATACCTTAAGAACACTCTATTAATTTTACAAATTCAATTTCAAATGTGAAATATAGGAAAAAAATTCGATACTTTAAGAGTTCTAAATTCGTAATGTGAAAATTAGAGCAAAAAACGTAATTTAGAAGTTAAATTTTTTTCGTTTAAACAGTTTTCAACTAATGAAATATCTCTCT
>JABUQX010052712.1:60000-63010 GCA_015478945.1 Trachelipus rathkii | reverse complement strand
AAATTTCCTGCGTCCCCTTACGCTTTATAAATGGAACTATTATTGACCTTCCCAACCTTCCGGCACCCTACTCTCCACCCAACACCTGTTCGAAATCTCAGCATTCAAGGCTATCGAGGCCCCTCCTCCTCCCTGCCTACAGCAACTTCCATATTTTAATCCCATCCTCACCAGGATTCCGCTCTTCATTTTCCTTAACGCCTCCTCAAATTCCTCCTCCGTTATTACCTCATCCTATTCTCCCTCCACGTTTCTCTCCTCCTCCTCCTCTCTCTCCCCTTCCTCTTCCGACTGCACTTCCACATTCAGCAACTCATCAAAGTACTCTATCCACCTTTTGTTTTTTCCTCCGGGCTTACCAATGTTTCTCCATTTTTGTCTTTGATATTACATACTCTACTCCTCGCTCCTTTATATGTTCTTGCCAATCTAAAAATCTTCTTCTTGCTTTCCTTCATATCATCCATTAGTTCCTTGCTAGTTTCTCAGCCACCTCCTCCTTTTCCCTCCTCTTCACTCTCTCCGCTTCATTTCTTGCTTCTACGTACACGGGCTCTAATTATATATATATATATAGTATAATATAATATATATATATATATTATAATAATAATATATATATATATATATATATATTATATATATTAATATTATATATATAAGATATATATATATATATATATATATATATATATAAATATTATAAATATATAATATAATATAATATAATATATATAAGTATATATATATATATATATAATATAGAATATATATAATATATATATATAATAATATTATATATATATATATATATATATATATATATATGATATACCGATATATTATATAGTAATATATATATTATATATACAGAAATCGAAATTCAAAATTACAATTATTCCCATAAAGCTTTTTAGTTCCATACACAAATATTATTTATTTTATAGGCACTTAATCATAATGTAGAAAACATCCGCAACATCCTCATTTTTCAAAGGAGGATGCGGATGCGGATGCGGATGTGCCGTTAAGCGAGGATGCGGATCGGATGCGGATGTTCAAAATTTAGGTGCGGATCTTCCGCAAATGCGGATCGGCATGCGGATGTCATGTCCATCACTAATAAATATATATATATATATATATAATATATAATTTATATATATATATATATATATATATATATACATAATTTTAGTCTATATCCATTTCTATACATAAAAAATATAAATAAAAATATATATATATATATATATATATATAAATATATAATATATATTATATTAACCAAAAATAATCACCCAGATGAAAAATCAAGCTTAAAATTAAAACAGGGATTAAACCCTTCAAAGATAATGCGTCTTAATCAGACTCCTAATTGAAAATAATGAAAAAATTAAAGTTAAAAAAATAGATTTGTTAAAGATTTAATATTTTTAACTTGTAGGACATTTGTTTTACATTTTTAATTAGAAAGTCCGATGAGGACGCATCAGCAAAAGAAAAGTTAGCAAAGAAATTTTGTGACAGTTAAAGACGATTTTAACAGGCAAAAATTCCTCTTGGAAAGAACACACACACACACACACAACACACACACACCAGATATACATATGCATCTCTACACACCACACACAATACACACACACACAAACACACACAAAACACACACACACCACACACACACACACACACACACACACACAACACATATATACTATATAATATAATATATATATTATATATATAATATATAATATATATAATAGATATATATAATATATTATATATATAATATATAAGATATATATATATATATAATATATAATAATATATATATATAAATATATATATATTCAACAATATTTAAATATTTAAAAGCAAAACACCACCAAACCATTTGTTTAGCTTATCGAATTTAAAAACAAATTCCATTTTTCTTTCTGCCAATTTCTGATAACAATTCTATCAAAAATGAATCGAAAATTCATACAAAAAAAAATTAGTAAACAAACGACTTCGTGCAAAATTGGATTCAAAAGAATCGATGCAGGATATATGTTACATGATAAAGGATTATTTTATCTTATCATATAATGATATATAAAACATTGTAATTAACAATCGAAATTCAACAGCAACTTTTATAAACAGTCATTTTTCTTAAGGTAAAGGTACAGTTATAACAGTCATCTATCTGGTTGTCAATTGACACGGCAGGACGGTCTGCGATAATAAACTGTAAATCAATAGAATCCCGAACTAGTGAACAGAAATAACAGACTAATATATTTCTGTTATATTTTCTTGTGCTTTGTTAAAATTATTTTCTGCAGGTATATATATATAATATATATATATATATATATATATATATATATATTATATAGATTATATATTATATAATATATATATATATATATATATAATAATATATATATATAATATATATATATATATATATATATATATATATATATATATAATATATATATATATATATACAATTACTATAGTATATATATATATATTATATATATATATATATATATATATAATATATATAATATATTATATATAAATATATATATTATATATATATATATATATACTATATATATAAAATATATATATATATATATATATATATATATATATATATATATATATATATATATATATATATATAATATATATATATATATATATATATATATATAAAATATAATTATATATATAATATGTATATATAGGATATTATATATATTAGAATATATTAATATATATATATATATATATATATATAATATATATATATATATATTATATATATATATATATATATATATATATATAATATATATGATTATAAATATATATATATATATAAATTAGGATCCCACCGATACCACGGTATCGGTGGTATCGGTCGATTTTTGAAGTATCGTATCGGGCAATTTTGTGAGTAGTGAAGTATTCAGTACTGCATCCGGATAGTAAAGATTTTGCC